>JADFUC010001026.1:0-74549 GCA_019722365.1 Lithospermum erythrorhizon | reverse complement strand
CTAAAGTTACGTATTGCTATTTACAAACATGTATTTTTCATTTAAAATATTTATTAGTTCATTTATGTGATTTAACAGTGCCTATATTTTGTAATGGTGATTGAATGAGGGGATATGCCCATTTATTTATTTTTCGTCCGCGAACCTAATGTCAGAAATGACCTTTCCGAAATATATTTCTTGTGGCTTTATTTATTTCATCGTTTACCCACAAGCCAGCAGTCGGCCTAAGATGGGTTAGTATATAAATATTGTAACAAGTGAAGATATTGAAGATCATTTCACGGTGATACTCATGACTCTGTGATGGATCCGTAAGCACAAAGATACAAGAATTAGGACTTATGTTAGCATTTTATAACATCAGAATAGTTCTAAAATACATCGTATATCTCTGAATGTGCATTACTTGTTTTATTTTCATGTCGCATGTATTGCTTGATTATGTGCTAGTACGCATGAGTAAATGAAAAACAAAGTAATAATAATCTCACCAATTAAAATTTAAGCAAAGTATCAATTTTAAAGTTATGCAATCAATCGTGATCAATCGGGCACACCGCGACGGGCGGTATTACAATGTCAGATTTGATATTTATTAAACGATCATGTTGAAGTGATTTCCACTAACGTTGTGGGCTTTCTCGATGATCAATCCAAGTAACACTTTGGTTTAATTGGGTACGCTTAACCGGTTTTCGAGATACAACGCTGGGTAGCATCCTCAGAAGAGACGCTAGCTAATAATAAAGAGTTACGAGTTTTACATAATTGGTTGACAACCTACTATTATAACTGGATTCAAAAATGTAGCAAAGTAAGGCTTGGAATTTAAGTGCACAGTCTCTCGATACTAATATATTTCGTGAGATTCAAGTATTAGTATTTACTTTAAAATTTATCAGTGTTTTAGCATGATAGTTTCATCGAGTCTCTATTTCATTTACTTATTCTTGTAGAATTAATATGGCTACTACTATTGCTACCCTAGAACTCGCTCAAACTACATTAACTCGTACGACGGTAAAAATTTTGAGACGGGTCTCGTGCGAGTCAAGGTTATCTTCAAGTTGCAATGATTGAATACGCCTTGTATAAAGAAATTCTATAAGACTTTCCGGGGAGACACCGACGTGGTACGCCGGTTAAATATTGAAGCCGTATGCTAAGGACTCTCTAAACGCAGTGTCTTATGCTTACCGGATGTTCTAAGTTTCTGCGCTCGTATGGACGGTAGGACACAGATATGACATTTATCGTAAGCTCGAGCGACCGAAGGAGCGCAGTATCATGAGAAATCGGAATCTTTCGTGCCTCATTTGGGATCGCAGGCCAAATAATGCGCTCGACAGCGCACTTCGAGGTAACGGATCTCGCTGCCGCTATATCCTTCTGACGCAGATAGTCTCAAGCTGGGGAAGTTCTTTATCACCACGTAGATCCGCTTTTAGTCGATATGTCTAAGTATATCAAAGGCTATGTGTACAAGCGTCGATCAAGCTCGCCGAGATTCATAAACAAATAACCATTGGCCGATGCTAATGAGTTTTTGACATTTAATAAGAGGTCTTCCGCTCTACCGCTGCTTGCCTCTACGTAAACGCCGCAAGACGTAGAAGCGGCGTGGTGTCTCGTATTTACATCCTATTATTGCAAACTCAAGGGTCAATGGGAAAGCGGCTCTAGGAAATTCCAATCGAGATAGAAAAATGGTTTAATAAACACGCTTCCAAAGTGCTGTATGTTATTGAAGTTTGTACAACTTAATTCTACTGTGGGTGCTAGACAATCGTTGTGGTTCTCATATTTGTCGTGAATACGCAGAACCAAGTCAAGTAGAAGACTCGAAAGAGGGAAATGGATCTCGCTAAAGGGAATGGCACAAGGTCAAGGGCCTCAGCAGAGGATCCATTAGTTTAATTTGCCCACTTGGCCTTGTTTTAACTTATCGTTTACTTGCAAAATTCCTAATTTGTGAATATTATCTCTATTTCGCTTTTGAATAATGATGGTTTTTCATTTTCAATAGATCCCGATGAATTTAAAGATCACTTCGTGAATGGGCAAGATTTGGTACCGCTCCCTTCAAAAATGGTCTATATACGCTTTAGACATGATTAATGAGTCATATAACATAAACTTAAAACGAATAAGCTTCAACGACTTAAACCAAACATGCCTCTACGTATCAGCATTGTGTCACATTAATCAGAACCTAATCAAGAAACTCCAAATCAGCGGAATACTGCTGTTTCGACATGAATCATACGATAAGCGCGAGTCTTGCCTTCTCAGCAATGACCAAATGCCTTTCACCGGCTTAAATGAAAGTGGCAAGTGATTTATTGGGGATCATACACCGATGGGCTTAACACATCCGCAAAGAGGAGGTTATAACCATTTCATTACATTTATCGATGACACAAGTAGATACGCAGTTTCGTATCCTCACGACACAAACACGAGTCCTTTGAGAAATTCAAGAGTTCCAAATGAAGTACAAAACCAATTGAACAAGACAATACATTCTCCGTCCGATAGAGCGAGAATATTCGAAATACGAGTTCAATACTCATCTGCAGTAGCGCGTGTATTGTTAACCTACCCACAGTAGAACGCTACGTTGATAACGGCGTGTCCGAAAGGAGAAATTTAACCCTTCTTGACATGGTTTGATCTATGATGAGCCCATTCCATTCTTACCAGTTAATTTCTGGGGATATGCACTTCTAAGCGCGGCACTTACCTTAAACAGATGTCCAACCAAGTCAGCAGATAAAACTCCCCATGAACTGTGGTTTGGGAAGATTCCCAAGTTGGGTTTTCTAAAGATTTGGGGTTGTGAAGCTTATGTTAAGAGATTAACAAAAGATAAACTTGCGCCCAAATCTGATAAATGCTATTTCATAGATCAAGTGAAAATGGGGCTTGGTTACTACTTACCTCAAGTTATGAGAATAAATCTTCATCGCTGCATCGGTGAGTACCTTGAAAAGGAATATCCGTCTGCATGACTGTATAATGGTGTTCATCTTGATGAAGCTCAAGCCGATTTAAGTCAATATCGATGCATCTAATGCAGGGTATCTCGACACACCACAAGAATTGGAACCTTCTCTTTCATAGGAAGACCCAGCTCTCGATCCACAGAAGTCGCGGGAAGCACCAACCCCTGTGAGATCCAACAGGGACTCGCTACAAACCGTGAGCCTTGGTATGGTGAAGCTTTCATCATCGAGAGTGATTTAGCCCACTTCTTACAAAGAAGCAAATTTAACAAAGAAGGGATGTCGACAAATGGCAACATACGCACCGAGATTGATTCTATGTACCAAAACGAGGCTCGTCCCCTTGCTGATTTACTCAAATGGGGCTCGCTTCTATTGAATGTAAATGGGTATTTAAGAAGAAACATGATAAAGACGGAACGTTGATGTTTTCAAAGCTAGACTAGAGCTTAAAGGTTTCAAACAAGTCTACTGAAAGGACTACATCTAAACTTACCGCCGCTGGCTACGCTTAAATCCATCCGATAATCTTAGCTATCACAGAGATTTATGACTATGAAATATGGCAAATGGATGTAAAGACCGCCTCCCTAATGGAAATTTAGAGGAAGATGTGTGCTACGGTACAACTCTAAAGCTTTACATGTCCTAAAAGATTCCAAGCAAGTGCATGCAGCCGCAAAAGTCCATTTACGGTCTTAAGCAGCATCCCGCGAAGCTAATTCCACGCTTTAATTAATCAATCAAAGAGTTTGCTTCATCAAGAACTTAAGAAGAATCTTGTGTATACAAAGCATGTGCTGAGTTATGTATCATTCATAGTCCTCAGATGCCGACGACATACTTATTATTGAAACAACGTAGTTACTTAAACTCGGCCATAAGTGATTGGCTGTAAATGTTTTCAACGGCGAATTTAGCGGCTACGTGATATACTTGAATAAAGATCCACCTGATCGAGCCAGAGGCCGATTGACTTTGTCGATACTTATGGTCAAGGTACCGCAGTTCAACATGAGTAATTCCAAGGCGGCAATCTCCCACGAGACATTTGAGTTCAACTCACAGAGCACGCGTCCCACTACTAGTGCCGAGATGAACAGTAACGTAAGGACATACCTTACGCCTCGCTTATAGATCCATCATGATGCTTAAGTGTCACAAGACTAGACCTCGGGATGTGTCTTACGCACTGCTGCAACCAAAGAGATAATGCCTAATCCAAAGTAAAGCCACTGATCAGAAATAAGTGCATCTGAAGTATCTCGAGGAGAACTAAAGATTTTCTTGGCATATGGTGGAGACGAGGAGTTAGCAATGACAGGTACACCGACGCCTGGGCTTTCAACCCATTGCACGACCATCGCCCCTGGGCCTGGGTATGTATTTGCCTCAACGCTGAGCAAGATTCGGAGGAGTTCCAAATGTAGTAATCATGTCGATTCTACCGTAATCCGACATCGCAGAAAGGCCCGAAGCCGCTTAAAGCAGCTATTGTTGATAAAGAAGTTCGTGATCAACTTGGGCGCGGTACCTATATCGAGGACCAAAATGGAGTTGCTTGCGGACAATACCAGGCACAAATTTCAAGCTAAGTGAACCCCTTTGTGCACATCACAAATCCAAGCAGCATCGCATCGAAAGTATCACCCGATTAGAGATATGCTTGATGTAGGTGATGTGTCAAAGTATGTAAAGTAGAAACAGAGACATTCGATCGACTTTACTAAAACCACTAAGCCAGCAAAGTGATGATGTGAAAGACGCAAATAACATGTCTTGCATGATGTCACAGCCGTGTTAGGTTGCTGGAGTCGTATGTATCTATTGTGTTATGTGAACAAATATTTGAATATTATTGTTTATATTTTAATATATTTGTTTGCTATGACTATATGTTTGAATTTATATGTAGCGCTTCTGACGAAAGGAAAGGTTAAATCCCTAGGTTAGTCTATGTTTTCTGCAGAGGTAAATTAACCGTTAATTGCTAATTCCTTCGCCTAGAAACATAGGATAGCTAAAAGGCCTTGGTCGATGTCAAGGGGCTAGGGCGACAAGCATCATATATCAACATGATAGCTTGATTAGCCGATCAAGATTGATCACGCACAAGCAGACTGGGATCAATACCGCTGGCCGGCCGGTCCGCGATCGGGGAGTCAGTATGACCGAAACGAATTCATGTGAAAATATGTATATATCTCGTGTCCTATGACATTTGTTTAGAATTTTAGGTTCGGCTAATTCTGTACTCCACGAGTATAACTATCCTGCGGTTATACATGCTCGCATTTTGACTACGACCAAACGCCTTTAAGCCGGGATTATAACGGCATACGCTGGGGTCACACAACAGTATAGCGATAGATGTCGATATATCGGGAGGGATTTGTCCGTCCTGATAAGGCCATGAAGATCTCAAAAAGCCTCTCTGCCACGCTTGGTACTAATTGGTTTACGGGATGCCATAAATGCTATTCCGCTCATACCGAGTAAAGAAAGTCAGGTGTTTCATGACACTTCTTATGGTTAGCCTACGACCAGAGATCAAGGTGGATAAAGAATTGTAAGATAATCGTCTAAGGGCAAGTGGGAGTGTTGGAAATCAATGAGAATTGGTTCCATTTATTATGCCCGTCATGTAATAATCAGTAGAAGAATTCATTTACCAAATTGGTTAAACGTGGATTATCGAACTTAGTGTTCAACTTAGTAATTTTATATTACTGGGCAAGGGCCCTCAAGGATAATTTAAGGGTTATGAGCGACATAGATCTTTTACTATTAATCGTTATAATAATAGTAATTGGTCAATTATTATTATTATACAACTTTACTATTATCTCGAGCCTAAAAGGTCACACACATATAGCTGATGCTGAAGCTATATTTCATGTATGAAATTAAAGAGATCCATATAATTGAGAAATGTATTTCTCAATTTACAAGTGGTTCTACATTTTATGTAGAATATCGATTGAACAAATGTAATCAATTAAATAGTTATTTAATTGGTTCTATAATTTAGTATTTATCGATAACTCGAAAGATTATCGATATTACTCACACATTTTAAATAGCTTAATTAAATAGTTCAACTTCATTAGCAACTCAATAGTGTCTTTAACGTAACTAATGTAGTTAACGAGTCGCTCTTAATAATAACGGGCCGCTTATCGGCTTGTTTTAATCCCAGCCCTCATATAAGCCAACTTTAGGTTTTTCATCATAAGTTTTGAAACTTTTCACCAAAACCCTAGTGTACTGCCTTTAATATTTAAATTCTCCCAAGAATTTTGGGGTTTTTGGTTTTGTTCATCCTTTACTGAAGATAGATTAGTTCTCGGCCCAACCTCCCGCGCTGACTAACTAGATATCATAATGATTGATATTACAACAAGGAGCCGGAAAGGAAGTCACCCACGCCAGGAATTAAGCGTGTGGATTTTGGTGGAATTTACTCACGACCGTAAGTCCTCCTGCTCATATATTTAATTATATGTTTTTGTATTTAATAACGAAGATGCAGCATCCCTTTAACTATGGATTTGTATTTATACCATATATCCATATAAGAATTTCCTTCACAGCCTACTCGAGACTTGGGGATAACTTCTCTATCCGTATTCAACTCACATGTCCATTCATTTGAAACGGCACCTCATCCGCACAATCACAAAATTTGTTAGTTCTAAATGTATCCTCATATATGTATATTTCATATTTATATGTTATTATTTCTTACATCCCCCTTTTCTTATCATACGCATAATCCAATAGTTTTTTCTCCTCTGCAGAAAGTTTAGGAATGATGGTTGTTACTTTTTCCCTAAACGGTGTTTTTTTGTACTTCGACTCTTTTGGTTCCCTATTCGAACACCTTCTCTCTTCAGCTTGTCGCAAATCTTTTGACTTTTCAATTTCAGAATCAACGTCCATTCCATTAACTTGCTCAATTTATCTCTTCCAGTTTTCTAGTTTTCATGCGTAATACCATCTATCTATAAGTTAGTCTAGTTCTTCGTACCTGATTCTCCATCATCATGTCAACCATCATTGTCGCATCAATTTCTTCTTTGACTCTCACTATGAGGGTTTTTCATTTGCAAACTGTGTCACCTACAAAGTCGCCCCTTTGGACTCTTCCTTGACTCATCTTCGACTCTTACGATCATAATTTGAATATCTCGAAACAAAGTCGCCTTTGAATATTCCCTTTAGACTCCTCCTCGGAGTCTTACCATCGATTTTTTACATTCGATACCAAGTCGCCTCTTTTGACTCGCTCCTGACTCCGCCCTTGGATTCTGTCCTCGACTCCTTCTGGAGTCTTAGCACGATTTTTGCTATTCGAAACCGACTCAACCTCGATTCTTTCCTCGACTCCTCCCTGAGTCTTACCATCGATTTTTGCATTATTCTCGCGAATCGAGTCGCCTTTACACTTCCTTGGACTCTTCCTCGGATTCTTTTCATTGCCAATGCCGCTTTCATGGCATCTGTTTTTATGAGTTATATTAGTATTTGAAAAATGAAAAGTATACTATTAATTCATTTAATAGTATACATGTACTCTCCTAATAGTTAACACATTCAGTTTACATTACTATGTTTTTCAGATTATACATATACTGTTATTCAGAGTACACATAAACACATATATACTATATATATATTACGTGTCTCAATTCAATATACATATACACACATACATCGGTCAATCAGAGTATACAATACACACATATACATATAGATATGTATATGTACTCAATGTATATGTAATTCTCGTGAGTATATGTGTGTATATGTATACTTTAATATACTTATACATCTCTCAATCAGAGTATAGATATATGCACATATACTCTCATTCATTTAATTAATGTATATATATGCACTCTCATAAATTGAACTATCTTTTAAGATTATGAGTATTAGTCCAGTTTAGTCCTAAATAAATACAGATACTCTCATTCATTTAATTAATGTATATATACTACAAATACAAGAAACTCACCTAGTCTTCCTTCTCCTCAAACTTGAGCCAACTGTGCTTTCTTGTCCTTCACTTCCTTCAAGTTCTTTCTCTCTTTTCAATTCATACGCATGCTTTGTCCATGCCTTGATGTTGTAGTTGCGTAACTCAATGTGGCTGATTACATTGCTCCAAACTCGCACGACAGCCGTTGACATCTGTTCAACTTTTCCAACACCAAATGTACTCCGATTTCATTCCCCATTTGAACATCTCATGGGAGTTATCTTCTTTCCTATAACATTTCCAAACTTTTTCGCTTACACCACAAATTTGCTAAGATTTAATGTCCGATGTCCCTTTGCACGTTGGTTCAACACTAGAAGATGGAGTTCTCAATCACGCCCCATCAGCACGAACCACGAGAAATGAAAATCGGAATTGTGTACTTTGTCAAGCCGCTAATCACTTTCAAGCAGTGATCACATATGTTCGCATCAGCTTGTACTCAATCACCTCCCCAATATTCTTGATACAACTGCCAGATTCAACTTAATTAAGCCATTCAAGTGTAAGGTGAGAACATATCCGACACAACACAAATTACGCTTGATCTATGTCATCATCTTCATAGTCCGCTAACTCACAGATATATCACTATATTTACTAGCTCCTTGCTCGCCCTATGAAACTGCACATCCAACTTTTTTCTCAATGATTCAACTTCCTCTTTAGCACATCTAAATAATTCAACTCTCCTAAAGTCCCCAAGGCAAGCTTGTACACTCTATTTACATCTCCCTCTATTCAAACTCGAACTTTCCTAATTCGAATCAATTTTTTAATTGTGTTGAATGAAGTTATCACATCCATAGAATGAATTCTCGAATGAACTTTCTTATTTCCATTTTGTGATTCCAAAAATCCAATCCATTTTAAGTACATCAATTTTCCTCGAATATTTTATTCTTCAATTTTCTCAAACTCTGTGATCATCTTGTTAGTATAACACCTGTTGTACAAAGTCCTGCTAGATTTTTTCTTCTCTTTAATGCCTTCCTCCTTCTTCTCTTTAATTCTTTCCCCCTTCTTCTTCTCTTTAATTCCTTCCTCCTTCTTCAACTTATCAGCATTTTTCCTATTCTCAATACTCTTAACCTCTTCTTCTATATCATCAATGTCCTCGTCCATATCATCAGTGTTACCCTCATAAACTACAAGCTGATTGTTATTTTCTTCTGAACTCCCAACGCCCTTATTTAGTCTATCATTTATCTTTATGCAGAGTAATTCAAGGTCGAAAAGAGGCCTAAGTTCCGCCTCGATTCTGACAAGATTTACACTTCGAATTGATGCCTACCCATAACGGATTTGTACCTGCAAGTGTGTCAATACACACATATGCTGGGAGTACTCTAAATCGCTTAAATACACATATATACTCAAGCAAGTGATACACATACACAATCAATAAGTTAAATACACATATACATATACTCTATAGCAGTTAAATACATAGAGTATACATCATATACTCTTATTCGTAGTACACATATACATGCTTATCAATCTAAGATACACATATACACATATACCAAAATAATCTAAATCAGTTAAATTCCCATATCATATACACATATATACACGTATACTCTCAATAAGTTAAATACATTCACATATATACACATATGTACTCGAATTCCAGATCTAACTATTTTACACATAAAACTCACATATTAAGACTATTTGAGTACTTAATTTTATTTATTTAAAGTATATACATACTCTATATACATTATGTATATGTCTTAGCATAAAAAAATTAACATGCATTTAATAACTGGCCGACGCTCTACTCGCCAATGTTTTGGCTTTTCCTCGAAATATTTTCGGTTATCACGGTCCGACACGCATTTGTCGATGTTTTTTTTTACTATTATTATTGTTGCAAACTCATGAAAATCTATCAAATTAGCATGAGTTTAAGGGAGGGTATTACGAAAAAGATATTAGAAAGAATTGATTTAGCCAAATTCAAAGATTGGGCACATCCGACATTCAAGGCTACTCTAGGTTTAGGTTTAATATGTATATAAATAGACACACTATTATAATTTATATTTATATGAAGTCATTCAATACAATATTTATATTATTCTAACATTTTCTAAAATATAACAACCTTTGGTTATTATTTAGTAGAAAAAAACATTATTAAAGAATGTTGATGATCTAAGATTCATTGATTGTTTTCATCTACAAGAGTGATCCCAGTCTATGTATGATTGTTAATGTGAAGCTACGTGAAGTAGCATGGGCACCATCGATCATAATGGATGAAGCAGAGAAGACGAGATACAATAATGGAAACATAATAAGACATTTTGTGAACTTAGTTCACATGGGACTTCCTTAATGTATGGGGTACCGCTGACTATCTTTTCAAGAATATATTTCACAACATCAATGGTCTCAAATCATCCCGGAACTATTGACAATACTCCTTCCTTTTTATTATTTCTCATTCTATCTATACTTAAACCACAATAATTAAGAAATAGTATTGTATTTTTACTTGTATATCTTGTTCATTAAAGAGTTATTAATTGTCGGTTTGATTTAGTAAATTCAAGTTACAGTTTAGTCTCAATTAATTACATTGTTACAGTATACTTCCTGAAAGTGAAAAATATTATAGTATGATCTCCGAAAGAATATGAACGAATATGGAAGATTTATCACTTTCGATTATTATATTATTTGTGTCATTTTCGGGACTAATTTGAAATAATAATGTAATTATTTGGAATCAAATTGTAATTTAATTATGCTATTAGGATCAAATCGGCAATCAACTCGAAGAAATGAATTGAAACCTTGAATCTACTCTGATGAAGTGTTTAAAGTAAAGACGAAAAGAAGTGGCTGCATATTGGTTGCTGCACCTTCTGCCCGAGCTCATTCATGACTATTGATACCTTCCCATCTTTATTTATAGCAGAAGCACAATTAAATAACAACAACAGGTTGGGAGTTTGATTAATTTATATATGCTTATTATTGATAGATGTATTAAGTGTACATGCAAATTCATCATAAAACCAATTGATAAAGATTTTATTAATTAGTCTTGGTTATATTAATATGTTATATGGGACTAGGTCTTTTACACTCTTTTGTAGGTGATCCACACAAATCTAGGTTTGCATGGATAACAACTGGGTACTCGATCTATTCCGGACCATATTAACCAGGCGAGGTTACACTCAAACTCGATCATATTTATATATGCTTAATGAGACAAAATTGTCACTCACTTTGTAGTTAAACATCAACGTTTGATTTCATAAAGAATGTAACGAAATTTTAAAAAATGCCATCATAATAGTTTGTTTATGTGAATCATTCTCAATCTATTTCAGATAAAGTGATGCAAATATTGTAATTTGAAATACCCTGTTTGGTACAGAACATTTAGTCGGAGAAGACTTGCCGATCCAACAGATCACTTAATCACTTTGGCCTTTGGACATATATATAGAACAGAAGACAAATTTTGGAAAGTCGTTGATTGGTTTTGTCTTTAACTATGAGTATATATATACATAACGATGCGTACGTAGTATATAGTTACTGTAATTGATTACAGTATGCATGTAACACATAGTTTGATTTTGATTTCAAGATCTGTGCGCAAAACTCAAAAGGTAGCTAGCATACAAATTTAATGGCTATCTATTAATCTTTTATGCTAGCTAATTTTTTTTCTCTAGAGAGGTTTGTAGCACTAGACGCTCACTTATTGATATACTGTATTCCCAAATCCACATCAGTAGATAGCCACTAGATAATATATAGCGACCAATCCTGACAATTTCGATGCTTATAATATATATATATATGAAGTGTTCAAGCATATTACGGAGTATTAAACAAACACTATTAATTTAATAATTGTAAATAATAGTAATATTTATCAAATCGAATCTATGTCTTGAAATCGATCGAGCTTAAAATTACTTTTATGATTTTGTTGGAACCATGGAATGGAGCTTGAAATGAAGTTATGCGTGTCATGTTCTCAGACGACCTTTTGTAAGTTAAATTAGATTCGATAAAAGATCTAGTTTCATAATAATTGAATGACTATTACTTAGATCATCTAAGTAGATGTGTTAAAAAGAGCACAAGGCCTGATATAAGTGACTATCCGTCTCAGTTAGCTATGGAGTTACCACCTGTGAATTGTAGATGAGTGCCATCTTGCCGCCCCATAACCAACCTGGCCGTCCTACCGATCTGCTTCGACACGCCTACTTGAGGCACCTGCCTAACAATGAGCAAGCCTCGAACTCCTCCACAGTCCTCCACTAATACGCACAATTAGCCCAGCCTGGTTTTTAGGCCCTGTTTGACCCTACCCCATATTTGAGCTCTGTTGGAGCGTTGAGACATTTTCGTGAAACTGTGAAAGATGTCTAGATGACACCCTTATGGATCAAGATGAATAGATGATGTCCTATTAAAATTTATATCTCTCCCAACGGGCATGAAGATATAGAACATAATGTCCGCCAAAGCCATCATCTGATCTTGGTCGTATCATTTTCTTGAGTATTATAAATTTAATAGTTTAATTAGTTTTTTTATACAACATAATGATTATGCTACTTAAAGATATTTAAAAGCTCATTTTTAATGTTGATATTTCTGTTTGACCCAAGATTCTACAATGAAATTTTGAATTCAAATCTTGTTAGAAACATATTCTCTACTTTCTCTTAATTTTAGTATTAGTTATTTATAATAGTCAAATATTTATATTCGTAATTTACAATACTATGTAATCGTATTTTTCATCGCTAATTTTTAAATAAAAAAAAACTCATTTTTAATGGATCGCAAAATTTATGGGTCATAATCATTGTACGGTTTTGCATTTTTGTGTCATGCAATAATGTTTGCTTAAGTAACTATTTGGTTCATAGCACTTTATTTTTAAAATAAATTGGATATTTAATGAATTATTAATATTAATGTAGTAACTTATTTAATTAATAAATAATTCCATACGTTATCACAAATTTAATTGTTAATGAACCAATGGAGTAATAGTTTATGCTTTGAAAGTTCATGAGGTTGGCTGCTGCAGTGGATGTAATTATGTGAATAGTCTTGAAGAGCACTCTTCGGTGGCGGTTAATTTTCCTCTATTATTTAGGTGAAACAGTTTTTTTAAATCTTCAAACTTCTTCCTCAAACTCCTTAGCCTGTTGATTTAGTCAAAATAAAGTCACATTTAAACTACAGTAGTTCACTGCAAAGTTCAAACAACTTACTAATAAAATCATGATTCAAACATCTATCATGTGAGTTGTGACAAGTACTTTGTAGGACATACTCACACACATCATTGTCTTCTCTCGTATATATATCTACTATGTCTATTTAACTTCTAGACAACTTATTTTAAGGCATGTAGATTTGTACTATCTTAGGAATTAATTTAATCTGTACATTATCGTTTTTGAGGTGGACTAATTCAAGGAAAAATAGTAGGACTATTTTTTAGTTTTTGAATTAATTAAAATTTAATAAAATTATAAAAAGAGTTTACATATTTTCCAAATATATAAAATGTATATTTCCAATCTAAATATATAGTTTTTATTTCAAAATTTTCTTTTTAAAATCTTTATTACCCAAGTCCTCGCAAATTTCATATATTATATATAATTATGCATGGCTTCTCTATATCCACAAATTAAAAGAGAAAAAAATAAAAGAAAAACTTAAGAGTGAAAATTAGTTTGACTATAATTATTTGCATTGGTTCACATTAAGAGCCGATTGAAATACAAATGCGAGTTCTCTTAAATTAAGCAAAGCAACAAATCATCTAGATATAACTTTTAAGGACATTTTATTAATTCATAATTTTGTTAAAACTCTCATTTTTTATCTTAAATTAAATAAACGTGAAACTACCTCTACTATAATCTAGGAACAACTAACACTCTATCCTACAATCAAGTGGTGTGCTCAACTTTACCCTAAAAACTAGGAAACAACTACACCGTATAAAGAAGTGATTTATTACTACAATAATATAACGGTTTTAGTTCACATATTATTCCAACCTTTCTCTCTTTAGTTCAGTTACTATTATTAGCTTCTTCCAAGCAAGTTTCAACTATGGCTTTGAGCTCATATTATTCCAACTATGGTCAACTTGATTTCTCAAGCTCAGACTTGATGATGATGCCTCCTTCCACAATCTTGAAAGAAGAAAATCCATTTGATTTTTCATCACCAACCCAACTTCAAACAAATCACTTTAGTAACTATGACAATTTATTTTTCGACCCTGTTGATACTTATCTAAATGATCCCAATGATTATTTTCTCCCCCAAGAAAATTACACCCAAGTTGCTGAAAATCCCCTTTTTGAAAGTTTCTTCACTTTGGAAGATTATGAGTTGAGCAACAAGTTCTTGAAACGTCAAAAATGCTATTATGAAGATGATAACTGTTCTTATGGTAACAACAATAATAATGGACCAACGGGCAATTACTATTACATGAAAACTCCATCATTTCAATGTCATGATCTTAAACAAACGCAACTGCCTTCGCTTTTTACGCCACCTCAGTACTTTCAAGAACAATCATTTTCATCTATTGGTAACAACACCAGCAAGGGTTGCAATAGCAAGGAAAGGGAGAGTAGTGTGACGGCTCAGAGTATCGCGGCAAGGACGAGGAGGAAGAAGATAAGTGACAAAACAGTTGAGCTTAGCAAGCTTATTCCTGGAGGTAGCAACAAGATGAATAGTACTGCTGAAATGCTTCATGCTGCTTTCAAGTATGTTAAGTTCATGCAAGCTCAAGTTGGCATCTTACAAACCATGTCTTCTTTCCAGGTAAAATTATATATTCAATTCTTAAGTTCCAATCTAATTAATTAGTTATTACTGGTCTTGTTGTGACACTTAATACTATATATGATATAGTTACCTAAGTTCAATTATGTAATAACAAAAATATACTTATTATCTAAGTTCAATTTTGTAATAGTATGTAATACTGATGTTTTATTAGCACTTTTTAATACTTAAGCTTTAACTAGTTATTATTGGAACACAATATGAATCGAAGTAATTGATAATGTGATTAATTTCTCTAAAATGTGTGAGTAGGAGGTACATGGCTCTCTGGATAATGAAGAAAAGGATGAGGGAAATTTCAGACAAAATAATTTGGAGGAACTTGTGACATCTGGAAAAATTCAGGACAAGCTATCATCAATGGAGAAGTGTTTAGTTCCCATAGATTTTATTAAGGAATTAGCAAAAGATGGATCTTTTAATTCAGTTTCAGACACAAGTCTCAATCAACTGCTTGTTTTAGATTAATTAGTAGGATAGAAGTAAGGCGAAAGAAATGCAAAAACTTTTATTATCATGTTATTATTATCTGTAAATATTCTTTTGGGTCGTTTTGTATGTTGAGTCAGTTTAGGGTCTAGGTTTCATATATATTCATAGTCAAATAAGTCAATATGTTGAAACATTTTCAACATATTTTTCAGTTTTTAGTATCATGTTATCTGTTTGTGTCTTTGAATTGTTTCTCAATGATTATTGAGTTCACTTATTTTAGGAAATCATAATTTGTTCTTGGATTGGAAGGTAAAATAATCAAATTTAGAATTTGGAAACACTTATTGGATGTGGAGGTAAATAAAATTATTGAGTTGCGATTGTAGAATATATATAGGTGGAGCAATAAATATTATTTAGGATGATTAAGGAGGATTGAATAAAAAATATCAAATGCTATATCAACTATTATCAAGTACACTTATGTATAGTATTAAATGAAAAAATTATTCCTACATAGAAAAAATTATAAAATTTAGATTTTATATATTGCAAAAATAGTAAGATTTACATTATTTTTTAAAATGTATCAATACATTTTCAAAATATTTCTTATTTTTAACATCTCGAAACGATATCTAAAAACGAAACTTTAAACCATGCTTAAATCTAAAATGGAGAATTTATAAGCTAAGTTGTATTCATTATTCCTTTTATACATTAGTATAAAACATATACAAATGGACATACAACATATACAAATGGGCAAATGTCACTGGACATAACTCAAGTTTTATTTATTTATCATTTCATTTTAAATTACAACAAGAGAATATGATGAAAAATTATATTGAGTCAACATAGAATGAAAAAAGCTAAATAACTCACTGGTCTTTCAGCCCACAGGCTAAGATTCAAGCACAAGAAAAAACTTAAGGAGATAGATATATATTAATGTACATCATAAGCTAAGATACCATCTGTTGGAATATATGCAACGAAAAAGAAAAAATAAGATATGATAATAATTATACTATAATATTATATTTATATTTGGGATAACACAAATAAATCCATTATGAAATAATGTAATATATATATAACTATATCTTACGTGTCCTGATTATATCTAATACATATCTAAACTTAATGTGATTATATATAATAACCTTGTACTCTCTATTTATATAGCTGTATATGGATATAACAAATCAATCATTTTGCCGAGGCAAAGGCCTCTAAATAAGAACGTGACCATTTACTTCATGTACAAGTCAGAAGAATCGACCAAATTCCCCACCATTCTCCGCCTAACCTGCACTGGGAGCACATACACTCTGTTTTTTTCAAGTAGCGATTCAAAGTGCTCCACAACTCCATTCTTACCTGAGGTGTCTCGACCGTCTAACGTGCCTTACAATGCCTTCGACAGGTGTAATTCTTTGAAATTTCGTATTTCCTGCATCATTATCGACTCCACTGTTTTAATTTCTTATTCGCTCTATTTTCAAGTATCATTCTCCATTGCTTGAAAATGTCGACCTCATTCTTACGCTAAGCGAGAAGTAAATCCAAGTATTATCTAGAATAATCATCAATAAATATAACAAAGTACTTGGAACCACCTTTGAAATTAACTTAGCCGACCTCAAACATCCTCAGACAGACATACCTAATAACCCCGCCTTTTGTGTTTGCTTGTAGAGAATTTTGCCCTGTGTGATTTTCCATACACACAATGCTCACAAAACTCCATTTGTGGTTTCTTCATGTTCTTCAACAAACCTTGTCCACTAAGCAATGATAGACCCTTTTCTGACATGTGCCCAAGGCGCATGTGCCATATCCTTGTGCATTCCGTTTGATCTTTATGTCCAACAACTCCAACTGCTAAATCACCTGTAACCGTTGTCCCCACAAGAGGATAAAGGTTTCCGTGACGAACTCCCTTCATCACTACCAAAGAACTCACGAACAACCTTTAAAACTCCATCCTCCAAGACTATTTCAAGCCATTTTTCTAACAACCTAAGAGAAATAAGTGTTTACGCGCAACTGGGATGTGTCTTACATCATTCAAGGTTATTATCGTCTATCACAGATCTTCAATTCTGATAGTACCTACCTCGACGCTCATAACCATGATCATTTCATCAAACATGCCGCCATCCAAACTTTGATAAGTTGTAAACCACTTCCTATTTTGACATATATGATGAGATGCTCCTGAATCAAGCATCCACTTTCTAGATATTTCATTGCAAGATTGTTCAAACGGAGTAACAATAATCCTTTTCGTTGTTTGAGACATAACTCGCCTCATGTCTCTGCTTTTGTTTTCCTTTGAAGTTGTCGTTCTTTGAACGTAACCCCTATTTGGACTATTTGATTTAAAATGTCCAAGCTCACCAAAGATTGAACACGACTCTATCCGTAAAATGGTCTGGGATTTGGATATAAACTTTCCTCCTTTGCCTTTCGTTTTCATTCATTCTTTCCTAGATACAAACAAACCTTGAGCTTGTTCTCTTCCACTACTAGACAACATTCCACTTGTAGCAACCTTTCGGAGGTCATCCGCTAGAAGTGATGTTCTAGTTTCGTCCATGGTTAGAGTATCACCTACAAGCATCAATGTCTGAACTAGATTTTCATGACTTCGAAATGAAAGTAGTAGTACGAAAAGCTATCTTCCTCATCTACCTTGACATCTATGTCCTTTAAGTTTGATATAATCCTATCAAACTTATTGATATAATCATGGATTGATATGCCTTCTTTCATCTTGCACGTATACAATTTGGACTTCAAGTAGATCCGATTTGTTAGAGTCTTCATCATGAAGTTGGTCTCTAACTTTGCCCACACGCCAGCAGCCGTTGCTTCTTCATTAACCAAGAATGCAACGTCCCTCTCAAGGCATAAGATTATGGCTGCTCGTGCTTCAAGATCTAACTCTTCCCACCTTCATCATTCATATCCACGGGTTTTTGTTGTTTCCCTGCCAAAGCTTATGGAGCTTTTGGAGAAATTAACAAATTCTTCATTTGCATCCTCCAATAAGAAAAGTCAATGCTCCCTGCTGAATTTCTCAATATCATATTTTCTCCCATCTGACGATGCCACTGGGAGATAACGCTTATCAGAATAGATAATAATATAATGTTATCACTTTATTTTAACGCCTTTGATACCAATTGTCGAGTATATGCAATCAAAAAGCAAAAAATAAGATATGATAATAATTATACTATAATGTTATATTTATACTGGGATAACACAAACAAACTCATTATGAAAGAATGTACTATATATATAACTATATCTTACATATCCTGATTATATCTAATACATATCTAAACTTAATGTGATGATATATAATAACCTTATACTCTCTCTATTTATAGCTAGATACGTGATACAACAAATCAATTATTTTGATTGATTTTCCATATAATCCTCCCAATTGTCAATCCACAAAATCTCTCCGACATGATTATTTTTTTTTTTTCAATCATCATGGAGCATACAAAATAAAAACACAATGGGTACTTCTTGGATAATTCTCAGGAGATTATCTTCGGCCAGCACTTCTCAAAGAAACACGGCAATGCACGAAAGCAACACGACACTCGGCCGCTTAATTGGGCGCTTCCTTTATGAAAGTTTATTTTCGCCTGTGTGCCGAGACGCCAGGTGCTTGTCTTGCTCTCAAGATCCTCGCTCGATAGTTCTCCAGCCTCCGAACCGCCCGACACGGGACGCAGCCCATCCTCTTTCCGCGTAACCAAAACAAAATAATAATTCAGAAACAAAGAATTCGACACACCAGATCAAATAAGAGAACATTACAAAGAACTGGGACCTCTAATAAACTCAAGAGGCAATCGCTCCTAAATTCTCTTCCCTTTATTTTGGGGTGGTGAACGGCAGATGAAAATAACCAACTTGGGCATGCTAACCTGCACATGGCTGGAATTCAGGAATCTGCTTGACAGTTGTTACTTGGAGGCTTTCAGGAAGAAGACAACTGCAGAAGGAACCTATATTTGAAAAACCAGAAATTAATTTTGGAGGTTCTAAGAATATCGTGTATAATGATCATTAAACAAATGTGTACTTAGGCTTCAGTTCTGACTAATATAATTAGTTTAAAGACAGGTATTCCGCTGAAAGAATATCTTCATACTGTATATATGATCACGGGCACATTTCACCGGATATCTACATCTCTCCCTCTCCTTCACGGCAGACATACCTCATTTCTGATCGACCTGACTTATGCAACATATCATAAGATATAGAGATCGCGAGTAAATATGTTCCAGGTAGAGCAGGCTTCATACTAGTCTACTTATTTAACTACAGTATGATATTAGATGCCAGTCTTTCAGACACTGAAAGTAAATAAAAGAGTTCATTGGCAGTTGAAATCCTTTTTTTACATATCAATGCAACCATTGCAACCCAGTTATCAAATCATGGAAACTTAGACTGATTTACTAACATGTTAATGGCTTAAACTTCCGTTTATAGGAAGATGTTTTGTCACTTTAGATTCCTACTCATGTAGACATGCATATACAGTTGGCTAATTTAGAGTCTCATGATCTAAAAGCTCTAGGTAAACTTCATCTCTTTTTTAGCAAATCATAGCAATAGTATGATTCTCAAACTCGTTGCCATCCTAGAGACAAAGGTCGGCACTGATAGCTGTGGTTTGCATGCTTGTATATAAAAGTGGTGCTTTCACATTAACATATTTAACAGACGAATAATTAAATTGGATCAACAAAAAAAAAATCAATTCAAATGAGGGTAAAAAGAAAATGTGGCAAATCAAAACATACCTACACGTGCTAGTCTGTTTATCCAACCAGGAATTCTCTTCCCTGTAAGTCTCCAGGAAATATCATCTGTAAAATGGTTACAGTTCTTGGATATAAGGTGATAAGTATCTCCATGATACTCAGAAGCCATACTCTCAATAAAAGTACGGAAACCAGAAGGCGGCATGCTGATAGAACCTAGAGGAATAGAACATCGATAGCTGAAATCAGGACATGTCTTTGGCTCCACTTCAAATACTCCACTAATAGGGAAGTCATGTGCTCCAAATCCATATTCCATGCCATGGACTGCACAAATCAGTTTCATATCAAAAAATGATATTATGTTGAATTTAGAAGATATTCATTCTTCTCAGCTGGGAGTTAACCACAAATTCCTACTTGTGAATGTTTATAGAATAATATCTATTTAATTAACCAAATAAAAACAGAACCGTAAGCTTTCACTTGTATTCCCCATTGTTGTGTACCATTATACTATATTTCCCTTCTCACATACATTATTAGGTCCAGACTAATCCTTCAAAACGGAACCTTCCCACTTCAATTCGAATGGAGGATGCAGCTCGTAAGTTGATTCAAAAGCTACTTTTTGTCACATGGTGATGGTTGAACCATTCACAGATCTCTCAAATGAATAAGACAGTATTAAATGGAAGGCAACGATCTAAGTGCACCATATAATTTTTAGCTCAATATCGATCTTAGTATCCCCCTTCAGCAAACTTAAGATGAAAAGTGTAATTCTCTTCATGTTATATGTAGCCAAAATCTTTAAAACGGAAGGGAGTTTCATTCTGTAGTCAAGATTCACAATCCAACGGGGACCGTTAAAAGGGGCAATTGAAATTGGATCAACTAAATGTACCCTCAAACACAAATCAACATTGGGAATAATTCATAGATTCAATCTATACTTCATCTTTTAGTCCACCAATAATGCATTTAAGAGAACCAAAGAAAATATAAACATAAACATCAATTTCTTATTTCACAACAAAACTGATGTTGAGATTTAACTCCTAATAACCCATACTTCACATTTACCACATTGCAAAATAAAGAAACAGTTCACCACTATACAAACCATGGAACTACTCCACCTATCCGCATTTGATTTTAGAATGATGCGACTTTGGACTTATGAAGTGCTCTCTCTTGTGGTGTGGTCAGGCCCATTTAATAAATTTAACATATATACAAAACAATATGCATAATTTCATGTAAAGACTATATTTTTAATACAACAAAACAATAAATTGTACATTTTGAAAAAGATTTTTTTTTTTTACCTTCAATACCAGAATGAAAGATTCCAAATCCAAGCCAAACCGTGTAATTATTCATTGGAGTGAGGTCATAAACATTCAACACAACTTGGGTTTCATTGCAGCTGTTTATGGTGTTGTTCATGTTGATATTTGCATCATCATCATCATAATCCGAAGTTGTTGGCTCACCCATTTCATATAAATTGTTCACAATAATAAATATATATATGGTTCTTGAATAATCCAAAAAATAAAATATATGGTTCTTGAACAATAAATGAATTATATGGTTGTCTGTTTTTATATGATATGATTCTTAAATGAATTATTTCAGAAAAATGAAGGGATTTTTGTGAGAAGAGCTCGATAAACTGGGGAGATTAATGTTCCCCTGTTTTCAAACTCTCTCCCTTTGGTTTATTATTTGTTTCCCTTTGGTTTATTATTTGTTTTTGTTTGGACAAACGAAATGATCGTCTCTTAAACATCTTTCATACCAATCACTTTATTGTTCTTCCATATCATCAAATATATTTATAATCTTTTATACTTTTCAATAAAAAATATTTAAAAAGATATTTCATTTTCTCTTCCTTCCACATCAATTAACATATACTCCACCATATATTCATTCTCTCTCTTATTATTATATGTTATTATGATTTTATAATTATAATTATATTTTCAAATAATAATAATAATAAATATTTTATATTTATTTTTCTAACATGAAAATAATTAAATTAATTTTTGCTCTATAATTATTAAAATAAATTATTATAGTCTTAAAAGCACAACAATACATGATATTATTTAAAAAGACAAAGCAAACTTACACAATTTATTCGGAAAAGACAACATTGCACACACTCAAACATTTTTAAAAGTAAACAAACAATTTGAAATCTAATTTTGGTTGGCTCAAAACTTTTGCCAAATGTGCTCGATTTGCATCTTCTTTCAATCGATATGTTTGGCCCTATAGATCTAGTATGAATGTTCCGATTCCTCGCATTCACTGAATACGCACTTGAAACTCGAGTAGCACGTGATTCGCCCTTTTGAGATGATGAGCCACAAGAAATGCCTGATGGTTCGGAATCGGGATTTTCCCAACTTCGATTGTACGTATCTCGTTCATCCTCCACAATCATATTATGTAATATAATGCACGCCCTCATAATTTTTGATAAGACGTTCAAATCCCACAAGCTTATCGGGTTGATGAGAATGATACTAAACAAGCTTCGTGAGAACTCCAAACGCATCGCTCCACGCTCTTTTCGACAAGCATTGAGTGCTACTAACAATTGAGCTTTCAATTGGGGAAAGTGAATTATTTGGACAAACACGTGCCATTTGGGATAGATTCCATCTGGCGAGATAGTATGTGTCAAGTTATAATTACACCATTCACGTGTAGTTACTCCGTGGAGCTCGTCTCAATATCTTCGAACACCGTGGACCTATCTAACACATTGATATCGCGAACGGCACTGTAACCCGAAAAATCACGCCATATCCATAGGTCATATGATACAACCGCTTCAAGGATTACTGTTGTTGTGCCCTTATGTCCACTAGTGAACTGCCCTTGCTAAGCTTTGGGACAATTTTCCACCGCTAATGCACAAATACTACTCCCAATCATTCCAGAAACCACGTCATTTTAATTTCAACCTATGTTGTCTTCTCCAGACGCCTCATTAGGCCTTCGCAAATAAGTGGTCTCAAATATGGCTATGATCCCTTCACAAAAAATTTCGAGGCACTCAATTATGGGCATTTTCTCCAATTTTCCCGTACTCATCACAAGCATCCGCAACTACTCCATACAAAGTTAACAGTATATGGTCATAAAGACACTTTTGAAAAGGGACACTCAAGTTTTCCGTAATTGTTGCGCCACAGTGAAGTAGATGTCATGGGTAGAAAGAGACTCACAATACTGAGAACAGCGGTCTTCGCATGATGTATCTCCGACGAAATTGGTGGATCTCGCGAGGGTTAAGCTTCGCGAAAGTAGTTTCCTCCACAAGCCTCTTATGCACAGCTGCGTGATCCCTATCTATGTATTTCCTCCTATGTGTCTGACACTAAGCTTTCCATTCTCGAAGTAAAAGTGATTGTTGTTCAAGTAAAGACTTCTTCCAACTATATTGTTATTGGAACTTTTCAATGTTGAATTTAAAGGCAAGCGATCCATACTATAAAAGTGGAACTAAATATTTGAGGATGTATTATGGATAAAGGTTGAGATATAACTTGTATTTCGATTTGTGATATTTATAGCTAAGATTGTCGGATTTCTAACATTCAACTTAACCAAATTGAATTAAAAGATAAGATTTGGTAAGAATATAATTCAAACATGTTTACTTTTGTCAGATAAATTATGGACGTTATAATTATTGACGAATTTCAAATCTAATATACCAAATCAATGAATATATGGGTGTGATTAAATCATTGCGACGGGTATGAAATCTTGTCATCACATAGTCATCAAGGCCAGTAGGTACGGTTTTGTCATCACAAGTCACATTCATTATCCGCACGGAACGGGCTCGTTATCGATAAGTCACATCACTTTATTAATAAAACACACTTTCAAACGTACAACAACATTCAGAAAAGTAAACACACCACACAAATTATTACTAAAACACTCTCAAACATAAAATCAATGATCGAACAATTCACTTGTGAGCATGTTAAACATTTTTTCTTCCATCTCATCCCGACATCATTTTGCGCGTGTTACACCACAACTCCATCTTTTTAATACGTGCTTGCTCTTTGTTTGCTGAGGCCAATGTTTCCAATGCTGAAATTTCACGTTTCTTATTTTCTAAGAGCGATTTATATTAGCATCCATCTTCGAAGACTTTTCCTCAAACAAGACATCCGCCTCCGCAAACTTGATTTCTGTGATCCGTATGCCTTACCTTTTCTTTTTGTTGCTTTCCCTTCCTTGGGCATAAGAACAGAATGGAGGATTTAGATGTCATTACCATCACTCCAAGTATTTTTTTCTTTCGTGAGCCACTACTTCCGCATGCACTGCATCCAATCATATATTTTGCTGATTACGAACCAACTTCCACTCTTTCAATTGGGTGTAAACCTTTTCTAGTTTTCTCAATGAACAACTTTCAGATCTTTTAATTTAAAATAAGCCATCGGACCAAATCCACTTCTACCTATCCGACATTGCCTTTTGTATACACCTATGTCGGGAAAGTTGAAGAATTTTTTACCGCCGTGACCTCCATCGCGAAGGTGGTCATGATGGGGTCAATACGCAGTTGTATTCGTGGGAGGCATTCTTTTTCGGCCTTAATTTACAGTGAGTGTTGGTCACGATGGGGGTCACGATGGCGAGTACGAGAAGACCTAATTTGAGGCGGTTTTGGCTCCAATTCTTTCCTAATTTGAGTCTAACTAGTTATAACTCTCATTTATAAATATAGGGACGCTTTCTATGAGTTTTATTCATCACACAAATACTAGAATGTAGAATAATCATCCTAGAATAATATTAGGTCTTTAATATTATCAAGAACATAGTTTTTGTTCTCAAGAACTTAGAGAGTTTATCTTGTTCTTGGTAGGCTTTGTGGTCGAGATTTTCAAAGTATAAGAAAATACTTAACATAGATTATAGCTTGAAGCTAGTAGTGGATCAGAACAATCTTCCTAGCTTATTAGTGGATTCTCAAGAAGAAAGAATGTGACATACCTTTCACATCGAGGGGGAACTGTATAAAATTCTTGTGTCTCACATTCGCACTTAAATTTCTGCCATTTTTATTGATCGCTTGAAACTTCGGAAGGATTTAGTGGGCCTTAAATCCCAACAATCGCACGAGCTCGGTCGTAGCTCGCTGTGAGTTTAAGAATCGTCGGTCGGAAGCAAAGGGAATTGCGGACATGTCAGAGAAATGGCACGGAATCCATTTTCCACATCGAAGATGCGTGACGGAGGATTTATCTGCATGAAAGTTAAGCGTGAAACAAACCATTGTGAGTAAGTCCAGAGGACGGATTTGGTGACGAATGGACGGAATTGGACAGCAAGGCCCCGGTGTGATCGCATCTTTGTTTGTCAAGGAACGTGCTGTTAATGTTGCTATGAGATCACCACAGCGGTTACCGAAGGCTTACATCTCAGATGAGAAACCTTCGCAAATAATAAGCGTACTTCTTATGAAAAACCTGCTTTCACCTTAAGATGTCGAAGTACACCTGATAGCAAGACACCTTAATGATTTCAATAGCATTATTAATCAACCCGCCGACGGTAGATGTTAATGCCGATGATGGTGACGCAAGCGCCCGATTTTGTTGGTTTCACACTGAAAGTCGGGGAGCCAAATGAGGCGGCGGCTAGTAATTCAGAGGTACTAACAAGGTTGAACTTAAGGCGGTTGTACAACAGATCCCGTCTGAGAGGAGGTACGTAAGCTTCATGTAAGTGAAGTGCTAAGGTTTCTCGTATTAAGTGTGTGAAGAGGAAGAACTAAAGCATGTGAGGTTTTGGAAATAGCGGGAGATCACAAAGCAGAGGTAGAAGTAATTGATCTGTGTGTCGGGGCTGCAAGACAGTCACATTTAAAGAGGCACCGCAAAGCTAACGGTGATGCTCATGTCAGGTCGAGCGATTATTCCTGACGCTTTGGTTTTATCCGCGGAATGCTTCCGCTGGAAACCTCCGGATAGTAGATTCGAGCTTCTTTTCATACTGCATTTACGCAGTATGTAATGGCGAATTATGTGTTTAGAATTAAGGGACTGCTCATCTTGTCAATGGTGAATGGCTGGATGTAAGAGTATGGGAGATGTGAATTCCAAGTTGTCAATGATTCTTTTGGAACCGACAAAGGCGAGTATGTTCCAAATGTGGGCAGTTTAATTTCAAGTAGCCGGGCTTGACGGTGATGGTTATCGAACTAATAAGACGGTAATCGGGAAGCGTTGTTCGGGAGCAATGCACAAGAAAAGTGGCAAAAGTCGTACTCTATACTTGACTGACAGCTCTCGAAGAGGTTGGAAGAGAGGATCTCGCGTAGAAAAGCAGCAGATTCTATTACGGGAGTTTCTACGAAGATAGCGATTGTCGTTGGTGAAATTCCTCCTGCTTCCGGATGCGCCGAGAGGTTTTTTTATACCTCGGTGGTTCGCAAACGTAAGATGCATTGAAGCGCCCGAAAGATACCCCAACCGACAGATTGTAATTAAGCCAGCGACGTCCGAGGTCAGTTTAACTCTCGAAGCGACGCAACCGTTCTGTTGCATGAATCATCAATTAGCGAAGCCGCATTTCAAAGTAAATGGTGAGAGGTATTCCCAATCTCTTGATTCTTGCTAACTCGTTGAAAGATGTTCGATCAAACATCGGTGGTCAATGAATTCAGGATCAAGTGGAAGTCGCCGACGTGGAACGGGAAGTGTAAGAGATATTCACGATGACTAATCAAACTTGGAGTTTTTCCAAGGTGCCCGTTGAAGCAAGATCATGAAGATCAAGAAGGCAAAGGCAGAAAGTACGTGGAGATTGTCCGAACGAGGAAAAAGCCCAATCCAGATGGGCGTAACGACTATTCAGATTCTCTTCGGTAGTCAAGTCATGCCATTCAGTGGATGTTCTCGATCGAAAAGAAGATATCAAGTTAGGATCACTTCAAGGAGTTCGTGGATGATGAACTCCGGAAGGCCGTCATAACGGTGTTTTGAAGAGGTGATAAGAAAATATCTTCAAGCGGGAGATCGTTGAAAAGTGAAGAATTTTGTCATCGTTGCGACTTCCATCGCGAGCGGCGGTCACAACGGGGGTCATGACGGTGAGTTGTATTCGCGAGGCATTCTTTTCCGTCGTGACCTCCATGGGGCGAGTGTTTGGGTCACGACAGGGTCACGATGGCGAGTAATGGTAGCACCTAATTTGATGCGGTTTTGGCTCCAATTCTTTCCTAATTTGAGTCTAACTAGGTTATAACTCTTTGCCTATAAATATAGGATGTTTCTATGAGTTTTATTCATCACACAAATACTAGAATAGAGAATAATCATCCTAGAATAATATTAGGTCTTTAATATTATTGAAGAACATAGTTTTTGTTCTTGAAGAACTTAGAGAGTTTATCTTGTTCTGATAGGAAGTTTTGCGGTCGAGATTTTCGGTATAAAGAAAATACTCAACATAGAGATTATAGCCGGTGTGGTCAGAACGATCTTCCGGCTTATTAGTGGATTCTCAAGAAGAAGAATGACGCATCTTCACACGAGGGGGAACCCGTATAGTACCCTTTGTGGTCTGCTTATTTCCGCACTTAAATTTCTCACGTTTATCATCGCTTGAAACTCCGGAAGAGATTTGGTTCAAATCCTAACAACCTACCCAACACAATGTCTTTTGTTGTTATCACGATAATGACTTGTACATTGTGTTTTGAGTCCTATATGACCAAAGGCTTGTTGAATTGTCGCTCACATAGTCTCTGTAATTTTTTTCCCAAAAATCGCTCGCTTTTGTCCAAGCATCTTAATTCACTATCATTCATCAAGTGAAAATAAATTGCATAAAATAATTTTGTTTTGCTCGGCAATTCAAATTCCATATTTCGAGTTTGTTTGAGGTTGGTGTTCGGTTGAGTATTGTCATCTTTTCCTAGAGATATTTAATCAAAACTCCGAATTTCAGATCCACTACTGAAACGAGGAGTTAATTGTTCTCGTGATGGCTGGAGCTTTGGTTTTATGATATCGATGCTCAAATTATAATTATTTCCACCAGATTGCTGTCCATAGTATATATTGATACTATAGGAATATCGGTTGCATACCAAAATTTGACGGTGGCATAAAATTGGATTAGCGCATCATAAATTGATTTTGATTCGTGGCATCATAAACTGCGGCTTGTAAATCGCATCGCTCCCATATTTTAAGTAATTTTCCGGGTTTTCAATGTCGGAGTTTTCGAGGTGGTTGATTAGAAATACAAAATTTAAAGGATAATTATAATTTTGATTCGATTCATGAAATGCAGGGAGAAATTAACAAAATACTTGAAATGAAGAGAGAAAGCGAGAAAATAAGATTTTTTTGTCCAAATCATACAATCCTAGTCTCTATTTATAGACAATTAAAAATAAAAAATATTGGTAAAAAAAATAAAAAAAATTGAAACAATAATACAAAAATGCCAAATTAAATAGAGGGGGATAAAATATTTCCATGGCGTGTTGCAATTGGCCAAGAGTGATATCACCTTATCCCATGCCTTTCACCGTGTCTTGCCAAATGCCCCACTCCCATCTTTTTGTCAGAATTATTTGGAGATTATTGAATAATTTTATCAAAAATGGGCACAAAATTATTATATGAATACTTCTCTCCATTGAGCTAAATATCACTCCAAATACCTCCCTTTCAAAATGGTCTGTTATAAAAGATTTATGATGAAAGTGAAGCTAGAAATTGCCTTCCATTTTCCCCTGCCTACCTCTCTATAATTAATTATAATTATAAGTAGATAAAATAATTAATCCTCATTTATTTAAATAAATTCTGTATAAATTTATTAGTACAGTACATTCACTTTTAAAATATTGCATTCAGATTTAGGATTCAACAATTTTTAAGCATTATATTTATAAGCACACAAATACATTATTTCCTTTTGTTTCAACAAATTTTTTGAAATTTTATTTTTTCAAAAATTGTGTCTCAACCTTGATACACTGATCATATATTTCATGCTGCCTAACTCTTGTGTCTCGATCTTTGATGCATTAATATTTCTCTTATTAAAAATTGTTAAATCCTTATTTTTCTTTTTGATTATAAGTTATGTGAATATTCAATTTTTAAGGAACCTGAGCATATGAATTTATTTTGAAAACACAAGATCATTTTTAATTTTTACTATCTTGATGATATTGCATAATAATTTTTTGTTATATGTATAGAATGAATATATTGATGCTATAGTTAGAGATTTTATTTTTAAAGTACTTAGTTGAGAAGTATGTGAAGAATGATATTTAATTAAAAGTCAAAATAGCTTATTGAGAAATTTGTTTACATCAATTGTTGATGTTAATTAATCGTTTGAAAATCCAACATATAATATCCCATTCACTAATAATTCAATCCTTCACATGAAGATCCTTAGTGAAAGCGAAACTAAATCATTAAAATGTAGAACAATGAGTATTACTTTAATTTCATCTTTTTTCTTTTCTATGATGTAAGCTTAGAAATTTACATTCTATATCGATATTAATTAAATTCTAACAGAGTTAGAACGAGCCTAAGCTCCAAAGAAACATCTTGTCTTTCTCTCAAGTCACGAACCGATAAAGCATGTGATAATATACTCCTTCGGCTTTAAATCGAATCCCAAGACTTCAATAAAGGCTCAGCCGATATTACTGCGCCATTAGGCCACAGATCTACTTTAATTTAATCTGCTTCATGTTTTTCATTTATTTTTATTGGTAAAAAATTCAAATTACATACTCAGATAGAAATAAATTCTACCACTATCAAAATTAACAAAAACAATCACTCCCATAAAAGTTCTTAAAATACAAAATTTTTGGGACATGAAGCATTACAACTTTACAAATGCATACGCCATCCCAACTTATGACTTTCCTTGCAGATCAAACATGATGCATTTCCAAATTTATAATATTACATATCATATAGACACTTGTTTGTGGTAAAATGTTGCACATATGATAATAAATAATGACTTTCGAGAAATATATAAGCTCTTGTTTTTGAATTTTGACATTATGCCATTATATTAATGTCGAGTTTTCAAATTGTCCCTAATGCTTTTCCTATCATGTAGTTATCCCCTTAGTTATTTTATGTACCTGGCATTCATTTTTTTTTATAACTAGTGATGTTGTTCCGTCAAATGACGGGCAACATGGTTTTTGATTTAATAATTGGTCCAACTATAGGTACATGTAAATTATGAAGCAGTACGTTTCATTCAATATTTTAATACAATTCACAGTGATTGGAAAAAATGTAAAAGTAAGTAAATTAGGGGTCAAAATGATGAATATTATATATAGAGGGGTAAAAAGACAGTTAATGAAATTAATTTTGGCTGAAACTACAAATGTGTGTGGATGATAATAGATGCGCGTCGATTTGCACAGTAAGGACGTTGACCATCAGTGCAAAGACGCGCTAGCCCATCTTATACAAACGTTCCATACAAATGGATTGTTCAATAAATAAATCTGGCGCTGAATTTAAGACTGCATCACTCACGCCATAAAATTAAGCACTGATCATCCTGACTCACTTACGTTGTTTTCTAATCACCAAGCTTCCTTCTATGACAAATTTGGTCATCGTGATGATTTTTTGGGGTCGGGGGCCAGAAAGATTTCTACACTTTTTCACAATTTTTTTAGGGTATTTTTGTCTTTTCACGCTTTGTTTGTTTTAACACATTTAATAGAAACTCAACAATTCATCAACAATATTTTCCTCCCATCGGAAACTCAGTCAAGCACGATCCACCACCATTATAAACCCTCTTTTCTTTAAATTCAACAACAAAAAACTCAACAATTCATCCATTCAACCAAAACAATATTTTTCTATTTCACCAATTTCACAAAAAAAATAATTGTTTTTTTTTGGGTTTTTTGGACAATAATTTGAGCAAATTTGTGTAAGTGGACAACATTTTGGGACATGGGTACACAAGTGAACCTACTCAAGTCAATTTTATCCCAATTCGACAACATATCCATCATAACCACCGTCGGAAAAGTCAAACCACCACCGTACATCCACCGTCTCTGCCTCCAATCAAGACTCACTCTTTGGTCATTCCCTCGCAACGACCTCGCCCTGTGGGCCCCCCAGGTTGGGACCACATCAACCCGACAATCGTAGCCACCAACGCATGATAACAACAAAAACAATGATTTAATTTAACGTTATAATAAAAATAATACAACTCGGCCCATCTAAAGTAACTAACCAACACCACAACAACCTAGCACAATATAAATACAACATCAAACAATGGGTTTTACAACCGAGACAACAATAATTACGATAACAAAAACTCCAAAGAAGATAAAAGTATGACTGCTGGTGTCTTCAAGCCACCATCGCCACCTCCTCAAGCAGTACGCAGTTTACCTCTGCTTAACGATCTCTACTATCCCGCGAACAACCTGCATAAACGCCCGCCCATAGTGGAATAGGGAGTCACTTAAAAAGTCGAGTGAATACAAATATCATGGCTAACTTACTCACTCATACAAACAAGGATAATTCAAAGCACTTTACCTATTTAACGACTATCCACCTCAAGAGTTATATTTTATATGCTCCTCTCGACAAGATAAATATTCTCTTTAATGGCTTCCCGATTAACACGACAAATCCACACCACGTCAACAACTTACTCACAAGACACCTTAATCACAAAGAGATATCTCTCTATTTGTTATCTTCCCATAGCTAATTTCGACAATACACAACTCAAACATACAACAACCTGCAAGATATATTCCACATCTCATAACTCAAGCACACAACTCAACCACTTATCTTAGTTCACCTTAAAGTGCTACTCCCAAATATAGTCATACATCCTATGACATCTAAATGTTTATTATAAGAACCTCCAAATAGTATCAATATTATCTTAATACAACCGAAAGCAACGTATATCTTAAATCAATATAACTTAAGTACGGATTATCTCCCCAAGTTCTTCTATTTGCCCACGGAACTTATTCACCCTCAATGGTATCAACGCTTGTTAGATCATAACCTATATACTAACACGCTTTGAATCCAACTTTCCACTATATATAAAATATCATCAACATCATCTATAGATTAGCATAACGCCGGTTTATAATTTTAACCTTCCGTGATGTATAACGCATTAATACCAACTCAGATCCACAAGAAAATCTGATATAATATTATCAATAATCAACCGAAAAGCTAGTTCAACATACTTATCAAGGCAACATCTAGTATAATCAAAGACAACGCTCATAACTCAATAAAACAAGTCATAAAACGATCATACAACAATATAGAAAATTTAAACAACATGTCAAATATGAATAAGAGATATATATATCGCAGATTACCTAATAAGGTCATACAACATAATTTCAAAGAAAGTCTCGTACATAACATACGGAGATATAATAGAAAGCTTCAAAGAAAGCACACAATCACCCAGAAAGAACTCAAGAGACTCAACAACGACTATAACTCTAGTCATCAAACCATCTATCTCTCATATCCCCACAACTATACCAACCTCTAATGCGCATATGCTCAATCCGTCTACCTGCAGGAATGGACCAATCGATAATCACACCGCACTTATACCGAAGTATAAGGCCAAACCGCACTTATACACTAAGTATAAGGCAAACCGCACTTATACACTAAGTATAAGGCACACCGCACTTATACACTAAGTATAAGGCACACCGCACTTATACACTAAGTATAAGGCACACCGCACTTATACACTAAGTATAAGGCAAACCGCACTTATACACAAAGTATAAGGCCAATAGCATCACATATCCTGCAGCAGCGAGAGCCACCTAACCCCTAATCATCTCCACTATGTGGTCACATCCTAATACTCAAGTCACCCAAAGTCACGCATAACTCCAACCAAATACCTCAATAACTTAACTACTCTAATTCCAAACAATATCCAAGCACAATGCCTAAACATCTCACAATCATAAATCAATCCCAACCACGACAAGCGCCACAGAATACCTAAAAGTGCCGACAAGGCCACGTAAATACAACAAAGGCCGACAAGGCCACGTAAATGGGTCATCAGAAATGCATAAAGGCCACATAAATACAACAGAAATTTAAAAAGGCCACAGTAACACAAGAACATAAGTCAAGTTTAGGGCTAGTACTCTCTACCTCAAGCAATCTTCACCACGTAAATACACCGCATAATCAACATAGCTCAAGCACAAATGAATCTCACATAATCATCCAACAATTACACGATACCATTCTCACATAATCATACCACAATGTCATGTATACCATTCTCACAATCATACCACAATGACATGTTCACACAATTTTAAGTAGTACTGAAGTAGCACCACAGAAAGACTCACCTTGGTTAAGAATAAGGAAACGCCCCGCCTAATCGATCCAAGTGCCTTTCCCTAATGCCCGGCCTAATCAAAACACCAAATAACAATTACCGCAACAATTTAACCCTTATCTTAATTAAATTTCTCGACTTTTCAACCCATTTTAGTTACAAATTAACTACTTAAGTATAGATTGCTCATTATGTTTCAAAGACTATTAAACAGACGACTTCAACTATCCCGACTAAATTCCATAATCGGCCTAACAAAAATACTAACATTTTCAACCACCCCACTGAACTTAAAATATCAACTTTTCCAACTATTCAAACCCATTTCTAACAACCTCAAATTCCAAAGTCCGCTTACTACTCAAAATCTACTAAAACTAATGTCAACATATATTCTTCCAGAACTTATAACTCAAAATTTCACCTCAAAACAATTACAATAACGGTCTAATAATATATTTATACTATCAACCACATTTTAGAGAAAGTCAACCCACAATCACTCGAAAGTCAACTCAACCATAACAACACTTTCTACCCCAAATATCGATTATCATCAACTCTTATATTATAATCTAAGCCTAAACAATAATTATATTCAATAATATCTCATAAAAACCGAAGTCAACCCAAAATTCCAAAAAGTCAACGGCCCTAAAAACGTCCAAAATTCCAATAATATCAAACACTATATTTCAACCTCAATAATAACTTTAATTTAGAACCCAAGAATCAATTAGAGCAATAAAATTCAAAATACAAAAAGTCAACGAAAAGTCAACTCGGGCGATCTCACAAAATACTCAACAAGATCGGACCTTTTTAAGCTTGAAACGACGAGGACGGTATTTATGGAAGCCCAAAAATTTGGTTCAAAAGTTTCGGTAGATGGGCGAGAAAACGGGTTGTGCTGCTAATAAAAAAAATGGAAGAACTACTCACTGCCGCTAGCTGGCTCTCTTGGGGGAAGTTGCTGGAATCGGGTTTTTGTTTTGGTTTGGGCTTATGTCATTAAGGCGGGTCGGGCCTAATACCCAACCGCAATAACCTAACAGCTTATTCGATCGATACCTCTCGCTTTTAACTTATCTCGACAACTAACTTCCCAACATCAACATTTCTACCCTTTAAAAAACGTATTACCATCCAACTAATATAATTACCATCCGACAATTACTTTAGAATTCTAAATACCGAATGTACTACCAACCGAATCGATTTGTTGTATTTTTCAACTATTCAATTTCGAAATTTTTGATTTCCTAAATACTCCACCGAGCAACTAGTATAAGATTACAAGAATATTAGTATGGAACCTAGTTATTACATTTCTTCCTCTTCATTCTCCTCCTTTTCGTCTTCCTCTCCCCCCTTCTTGCCCCCCTCTCGAAACCCACCAATTCGGATTCGAGCCCCACCATTTTCAAAGCCTTGGATTTTTAATCAAATTTGTTACCATAACAAAAGATTGGATTTTTACTCAAATTTTCTTAACAAAAAGCATCCCAATTCTACAAGTTTTACCGTAACAAATTTTAGCTCTTTATAAAGGAACGCCTTAACTTTTCCCAATTCAATAGTAGTTGTTTGTAGCAACTGTAGATTGGATTTTTATCAAGAATTTTGGTATTCAGAATAGTTTTGTTAGTCGCAGAACGATGCTAGCTGGAGCGACGGTTGTACGCGTAGAGCGCGGCCGTGGGAGAGTGTGTCGAGGTTGTTGATAGGTATTGTAATTTGGAGAAATTCTGGCCTAAGTTTCAGGCAGCTCAATTCAAGGAAATCGAGGGACCAGAGAAGAAATTTTTGTTTTTGTTTCATAATACATCTCTGCATTCTAGTAGACAAGTTGACTCTACGTGATCAAGCGAGCATAAAAAAGTGAAGCTGAATGTGTTAAAGACAAACAAAGTGTGAAAATACAAAAATACCCTAAAAAATACTTGAAAAAGTGTAAAAAAAATTCAATTTCATCCCCAAAAGTCACACAATGACCAATTTTTATTTACAAGAATTTCGCGATCGAAACAAATGCAAGCTCGAACTAGGTGATCGAATTGCGTAATTTTACAAATGTAAGTGATCTCTCGTTGCCCGCCCATGGAGTCAATTGCATTAAATAATGTGAGAAAGTTTCAGCCGTTGAATATTTATGGACGGGCCAAGATACGAACACGCCGGAAGGCTCTTCTGTGGTCGGGAGCCAGAACAAGGCGGTAGTCCACCGTCTCGGCCACGAAGTAGTGAATGCGTGATTTCAAGTACATAGGATGTCTTCGCTAACGTGGCATTTCATATCGTTCTTTCATTTTTAGATTTTTATCCTATCCCAATTATTTGGAGTCAATTATTTCATAATAAATTAATTTTTTGTTTAATTTTTTTATACCAAACTTCATCATTTTTTGTACTCTATAAATAGAGACTTGTTTCATTTGATTTCTATACCCAAACAAAATCATCAATTTTTAATAAAATTATTTTATTATCCTTTACTAAAATCTTATTTTTTATTTTTTAATATTTGTTTTGTGAAATGAATCCTAACAATAACCATTTTAATACTCAAAATTAGATTAATTATGCGTTTAACTATCAAAATTTCAATAATTATTATCAACGATTCTTGAATTTATTTATTTGCAAGTACAAAAATTAATTAGGAATATGAGATTAAAGCATATTTCTATTAATTTGATTTTTTAAAATATTAAAAAACAATTTATTTAAGTATTAATTATTATAATTTAATTTTAAGTAATAATTGTTATAATTATTTAATCATAAAAATAAAGAATATAAGTAAATAAGAATATGAGATAAAAATGTGGGTAGGGTGTTGAATTTCATTAAACAAAACCATTGTAGAGTGTAAAAGTTGAATGATAGTTAAATTAGGCGCCAGACGGACCGGTTCGTTCGGTTTCGAGCCAAATCTAGGATCCAACCTATTTCACGCTAAAGGCGAACTCAAATTTGGTTCGGGACGATTCCAATCCTATCGATTCCAATGGGTTCAGATTTGGTTTCAGTTAAGTTTCTGTTTCGAGTCAATTTTTGAGCCTATTGTCGTGAACTCAAAATTAAGTCGTAAGACTAGATTTAATCCATATAATTTCAATGAACTCATTTTAATATTAATTATATAATCTACATATTGAAAATATGAGATATTTGAAATAAGTGTCCGTTGAACAATTCGATTGTACAATCGATTTACTCATGTAAGTTTAAATTCGTATATAAGTTCGATTATATAGTAATGTTCGTATTAGGGACACTCGAGATGAGATATCAGTTATGATTAGCTTTTAATAGGTCCGCCATAATCAATATACTAACATATAATGTTCGGTTGACATTTATTAGTATATGGTTTTTGTCAATCGGTATTTCCAAGAGTCACGACATACAACGAAAGAGAGTCATAATTTAATTATAACTTTTGGGTTTAAAAATGAAAACTATGTAAGAACATTGGGTTTAAAATGAAACTATAACATATAGCGCATAAAGCCTTTAATCTTCTTTAATCATTATTTGAATATTCTATCTACTACTTTATACGATTTTTATTTGGTGATGTTAAGCTGGTACATTCTAACCTTCCTTCTTTCATGCTGGGTCGACTAAAATTATTTGGGCGAGGTGGAAGAAGTTTTCATTAACTCTCCACAAAAAGCCTAAAAAGTAGTCATTTGGATTTATATAAAGCCACTTTTGGAGATGAAAATTGTCATTTACTTTATTCACTTTTGTGAAAGGAAAACTCTCTCCTCCTATTTCTATTTTGGTCGACTAGTAAAGCGGAGAAATTCCTTTGAATTTTCTCGCCCAACCTCTTCCGTAGCTCACAATATTTTTGTTAGCTTCTAGTGAAACTCTCTATAATGTTTCGCTTTTTCGCGTGACAATCTTAGAGGCATTCTCGCTTGATGTTTCGTTGTCTTCATCATAATATTCCTCATTTATTCGAGCACTATTCTCAAGAACGGTACATATTTTCTCTGCCTTCTTAATTATTGTTTATGCAATCAGCGATCATGATTCGTATCCATATGATATAAGAATATTATTTATACGTTAGAAACACTAACACTACATATACATTCAATAAGCAATATTACTCTTTTTACATATATATGTATTCCCTATATTATTAATTTTAGAAAAAATTATATATATGTTATTCCATTATACCAATAATGAACAAAGTTAAATCTAAATTTCCCTTCTTAAAACGTATACACGCAACTACTACAAAGACTAAAGCCTAATAAAATGAAAATTGAGAATCTACAAAAAAAAATTAGGAAATCGGGTTCGGTTCCGGTTATTTCAAAGGCCGAACCTAAATTAATTTGTTCTTCATTCTACTTTAACCCAAATCGGTTCTCGTTAAGATCACCAAAATTTCTTTATTTTGCTCGCTCTCGCCCATTCGTGTCAGTTTCGGATTTTGTGCACACCTCTAAGTTGAATTATCAAAGTAAAAGAGATAAAACGACGCGTTGTTACCAATTGAAAAAATGCGGGTTGAATAAGTAAACAATTGTAAGTAATCTTATAAATAAATAGAACCCAAATATACTTTCTAAAACCACCATTGTAATAATAACTACTCCGTATTGTATTGCCCTGCTGCCTATTAGGCTTCTGCCCCCACCTCGCTGAGTTGTAAACAGCACCACAGGATAACATGAGAATTAACAAATTATTTCGATCTCACATGGAAAGATGAAGGCTTTGGCTTTTATTTTGAAACAACCAAGAAAGAGCTGGCAATACTAATATCAAGGCCACAATTATAATGACATGAAAATGTCGATAATTTTGGATTGAAGAATATTGATTAAAAGTAAAAGAAATTGTTATACTCCATATATATTAATTCAATAAAATATTTTTAAAAAGAAAAAACAAACATTAGAAGTAGCAACAATTATTAGGGCCAAATTAGAAAAAAAAATTCAGAAATACATTAGAAACTTATATTATTGCGTAATTTTCAATTATGAAAGCTAATTAGCCGTTTGCCTCCTGTACTATCTGTTGGAAATATGAGATATTAGATTTCATAAATATGAGTCATAAACAATTTAATTGCCCAACCGATTTACTTACATTTAATTATATTCAAATAAGATAAGTTCGTATATATATTCGACTGCTCGACAATCGACATATTGTGATTAACTCGCATCGACATTAGATATGACAGCTTACTGTATCCACTCAGAATCTATATATTAATATAATGCTTCGTTAACATAAATAAATATATACTCTTTCCAATCGGAAATTTAAGAGCTTACACACGGCTAAATACGGTCAAACTATAACGCGATTATAACTTCCAAAAGTTAACGGTAATTGTAAGGAAAATATTACAGCGAATTTCAATTATGGAATTTCACCCCATACCGAAAATAATAGGTAAAACGGGGCGGCATTTTGTTTTTCTACGACCTAATTAAGGGCTCGAACTCTATTTAAATGCCATCAACTTAGAGTTTTTCAGAAAATATGAAAAAGTAAAACGCTTCTCCTCCCCACCCCTTTTGTTCGACTAACATAGAGGAAGAAAACCATGGATTTTTTCTTCCTCCTAAATTCATTTGTACACTTTATTGCTCTAATAAACCGAATGGCTGCTGATCAATCATGACTTTTTCTTAGAGACAACCTATTTTGGTTGTTTGAAGACTTCTCTGATCATATTCCGCCGCAATTACGCCAGAAGGCATATAAAATATAATGGGCCATCAACGATTATTTTTATAATCTCTCGTAGTATTTCAATCTCTGATCTATATAATATTTGATGTTATTTTAATCCGTAAAACCCAACACTATCGCATAATTTTCAATTTGCCCCGTGAACTATCAAATCTTTTCAAGAATGCCCCCTGGACCTATTATTTCAACTTTAAATGACTATTTTACCCCTAATACTAAACTAAAGTATAGGTGGTACATTTAAAATATTTTACATAATTATAATAAAACTCCCACCACTTTCTTCTTTGACACATCCCACCCTACCCCTACCCCCTAACTTTCACCAACCATCATTTTTTTATTTGACTTACCCCAACCTACCCTCTACCCCCACCCTTCCCCCCCTAAAATTTTCCTCCTAAACTTTCACCAACCACAAATTCTCTCAGACAGACTCATTCAAGATACTCATGCATTTAAGTGGGTGTATACGGATCGACTCGTTCGGTTTTTAACTAAAACTGTAGCCGAATCCTATTTTGGCCGGGTTTTTACATTTAACCTAATCGTTCGGTTCCGATCGGCCCATTCGATCGTTTTCATCCTGTCTTGCCTGTTTCGGTTAAGTTTCTGGCCAGACCATTTTTTAGCCTATCATCTTAAAACTCAAAATTATGTCCAAGACTAGATCTAATTCATGTAATTTCAATGAACTTTTAAGATTAATTGTACAATTTGCGTACACATTCAATACACAATACCACTCTTACTTATCTTTTATTTCCATATTAGTTTTAAAGATTTTATATATATCTTTTTCCATTATACCAATAATGAAAAGTTAAATAGAAATTCACCTTCTTAAAATATGCACATGCAAATACTACAAGATCTTGAAAAGGATAATAATGAAAATCTTTGAGAAATTCCATATGTAATTCTAGAAATCGGGTTCGTTATTTTTTCAAAGGCCTAACCTAAATTAGTTCTCGGTTCTTCCATTTAATTCTAAATCGGTTGGTTCGGTTCATTGGTTCCAAAATTTTCGTTATTTTCGTTTTAACCTGTCAGGATAGTTTCGTATTTTGTGCACAATTCCCTAATATCCTTATTAGTAAAGTGATCTATAAGGATAATATTATACGTAGTCTTTGTGAATCTATATATATATATATATATATATATAGTCTCATTTGTGTCTACATTAATTTTATAGCATTGCATTTAAAAAAGGATATAGTTATACTTTCACTTTAATTCAAGAGATCACGTAATAATGACAAAATTAAACGCTCTATTTTATCTCGAACTGTCATCAAATATATAGCTTGTATTTATCCAATGGTATTTAACTACGTAAAGACGACGCTTATGTAATTTGTGTAAGCACATATAGAGACTCATATTATAGATATATATATATAATATAAATAATATATTAACAAATAAAATGTTACAAACTAGTAATACTTCATCTTCATAATCTATATCTATATTTATAGAGTATATAATAAAGAGTCTTCAGCGTGAAACTCACGCGTTTCGTCGTCTTTCCGAGACGCGTGAAGCTAGAATTTGTTTCTTTCTTTTTTCCAATTTTTTTTCCCTTTTTTTTACCTCTTCCACTTCTAAAATTCTATCTTACACAAATATATCAAACCCTCCTTTTGCCTTGAAGAACCATGATCTTCTCTATTTCGGCGGATGCAATATAGAAAATGAAAGCATTTCAAATACAACCAAATCATACGAGAACCAAATGGTCATGTTGTCTTGATTGGTTATTTGATTTCAAGTAAAGAATGCAGGATCTAATATTAACATATTTGTATATTGAAGTACATATATTCTAAGTCATTGTTATCGTTAATGGTTGTAGCATGTCTTGGAGAAGTTGCTCACCACATAGATGCTCCAATTCCAGGTTGTACTGATATAATTCATTTTAATCAATACAAGCTCCGTTCCTAAAAAATTATTTATTTATGATTTTTTGATAATTTGACTATTTTAACTTTGACTTTAAATATTTTGTTTTATCGTATAATATTTAATAAAAACTATATCAATGAAAAATAGATGAATCTCCCTGAACGTGTAAATACTTCTTCTTTATCAGGTTCTTTGTCCTATCTATTATCATGTTCTGGCAACAGGTTTGAGTGGATTTATGGAACAATGGTGAATTTAAAGAGCCCAGTGAGCAAACAGCGTTGCGGTGCTCAGTAGGTTCCATCTTCTTAATCATTAAATATTGTACCAAGCTTGAACAAATTTAAATTTTAAGAAGCAGGGTTTGTTATTCCACCCCTACCTCTCTTCCGTTTTCTTTCTTTTTCTTTTGTCCAATCTTACTCACTTATTGAGCTTACAAAGTATGATAGTTTCTTGATTCTGTATTAGCTTAGTTGGATATCATATTTTTTATCTTGTTTCTCTCTATAGAGACTACATATATCGTTTTCTTGATAATTCAAGCAATGTCTAAACTCCAAAGACAATTTTTTATATATTTCTGCTAATAAAGATAATTCCAGAAAAGGCTCACATTTGATAAAGGCCTCCTTCGCAGGGGAAGGCTGAAACAGAAGGAGTATAATTTACTATCGAATAATTAGTCCCGATTTTTATATATAAATGTTTTGACCTCCTGGCATACGCCGAGCGTGTCAATTACATTGGCAAATATGGGCCAATGTGAAAACATAACATAACATTTTGGCCAACAGTTATATAATGATTCTCACACTCACAGGTCTCATATGCACTTCTTCTTGCTTTTTCATTCACACAACGATGGGCCGAATTTATCTCCCTCCGACACAGAGCACGGCTCCTATAAGCACACCACAAACATTGATTTTTTGTGTGAAATTACTATTTTATCTCCACATTTATAAGTCATTGCTCAATACTGCTTTTATTTATGAAAATAAGAATTTCACAACAAATTTTTACCGCTTCTGTACTTACTGACTCCAAGACAGAGCCAATAAAAGCGAGACGTCAATTTTGGCACTAAGATCAAGTGAAGCAAGTAGACATTGATGTATTTGATACATGAGGTAGATATCTTTATGATAATTTCCTTCTCTATTTTCTCCATAATTATTCAATGCCTATATGCAGTGATGAAACCAAGATTTTCATATACATAGACGAAATAATTTAAATGAAAAGAGTATACCTCCTGCTTTCTTTTACTCTAAGATCCGAATTTTTTTTTTTTCGAAATAATTTTGTCACTTAATTCCAATACAATATTTCATTAGCTTTTCTTTTAAATCTCTACTTAATGATTCAAAGTATATAGTGAACATAAAATGTATTTTATGTTTAACTCTATTAATTATGGTTTTAGTTATTGATTAGTGATATATAGGTAAATGTACTACATTCTTACTTGTTTAATTAACATGAAAATGCTAATGTCAAGTAAAAACCGTAGAGTATATAAAATTTAGAGCCACAACATTATTTTTTGAAGTTAGAAAATATAATTTTGGAAACTATTTAATAGATTATATTTTTACCAAAAATGTATAGGGGGACCGCAAAATATAATTATATTAAATAGTTTTCAAAAATTATATTTTTCTTCAAAAAATTATGTATCTATATGCATCTTCATGCTAAGTGGGATCCACATAAAAAGGTTATCCCCTTGTTTTTAAAATGACTTTTTTGATCAAGTAATTACAAAAAATGACATTATTTTTTCAACAATATTTTTTATTTTTCAAGATCTATAAATAGAGCATTTAATTTATCATTTTGGATATAAAAAATCCGAGATGAGAAATGACGTAGAAAGAAAATATGATTTTTTATGAATGTCATATTAATATAATTAAGAACAATATAAATAAACAGAGTAATAATAAACAAGGAGAGTAATATCTTTTATTGCTTGTGTTGTTGTGTGTAATACAATACAACGAAGTTTCCTATTTATAAGCCTCCAAGATACAATAATAAGGTAACTAAGTAACTTGACAAATAAGTAGCCTACTGGGTCACATCGTTGTTCCATTTCTTGGTAAACAAGACGACTTAGTTGACAAGACATCCACCATATATATTATTTCCATAACATTCCCCTGGATATCTAAGACCAACAAGAACATGCCTCGTTAAAACCTTTACCAGAAAAACCCGGCCTCCTGGGATAAAAATCCAAATAAGAAAAAAGTGCATTATTCTAATATACGCTTACAATGTTGCCCTCATTTAAACCCTTTATTAGTAAAACCCATTTGGGACAAAAAATTAATTAAGGACAAAGAGTAACGCGTGATTAACTCCCCGCCATGACCACATCACCTGGACATCATTTAGTCGACGTAGTCCCATACTTCCTCGGATAGCTTTCAATGTCGTCGAGGTAGGAAGTGATTTAGTGAATATATGTCGATTATCACAAGATCGAATTTTTGAAATCGACACCATTCATTCAAGATCATGGGTGGGTGGGGCAACACCAATATATATCGTTTCTATCTCATTCCGACATTGCCGCCTTTTAATCAAGAATACATGTACAATTATTATCATAAAGATCGCCGTGACCAACTTCATATGATAAATGACACTAATATGGATCCGCCGATCATATCCCATAACCAAATACATTCACGACTTCTTCTCAGATTTCAAGATTTCTCACAGAGATTATCGCTTAACCAACTTTGGTTAAATAGTTACTGGGGAAAACCGTGATAGACAAAAAAACCTAATGAGATAAAAATATTATATTCTCTTTTAGATATACTTCGTAATTGTCCATTAAAAACCTTACTAAGAAAAATCCAGTTGGGAAAAAACTCAAGAAAGAAAAGAGTACAATACATATCATATCTCCTCCGGAGCATCATCATTCTATATCATATCTCCTCCCCGACGGTATCACCGCTTAGATTATTCAAGCGTAATATCCAAATAATGCTACAATCGCTTGTCAATATTGCATGATTTAATCATGTATTAGTTATAAGATATACATTAGAATTGGCAATTTCAAGACCAAGATGTTTGACGAGATACTAAATTATCTCTATGAATCTCAATCTAATCGAGATTAAACATTTCTACCATGACAAATATGATATGGATTTATACTACATGGATAATTTTCATTTATATATCTTTACAGCATTTAATTTCAAATTGACCAGACATCTTGTTTGACAATTGTGGAATCCCCATGCTGTGAGTACGAATTTACATGCCCAATCGTCAGATATACCTTTATAAGGTATTTGATTTCAAATCTCATTATAAACATCTTATTTAACAATCGAGAACTCTACAGGAGTTGTTATGCTAACTTATTCATGATAATTTATTTAACTTAGAACTCTTCTAGAGTCTCTATAAATTATAGTCGTAGTGTACCCTAATATCATGAATATTTAGATCATCAATAGTAATCAATCAACAAGAAAGATATATAAGATCTAAGTGTCAACTTATACTAAATAATTCAAATGTCTTATACCACTTAATAAGTAAAATGAAATATATTAACCGCATAAAACATAATATAAATTTAGAGCTAACATGTATCATATAATTAGCAATAGACTTCAGATATACACGCGATGTCAATAAAATGATCATGCAAATAAATGTCTAATAATGCATCAAACTTCCAATCCATCTTCGGATGACTTTAAATATTCAAATATTTTCATATTAATCAATCAGTTAAGTTCCCAGAATATAGATATGTGTCTCTTATGCATCATAAATCCTTCTACATGTTTCATGTATACGATTTCTTGCATGTTATATTATAAGTCATACACGCAAATCAAGAGGTTATCTTTGTTGCTACTAAACATTTATAATTTGATACCCTCTTATCACAAAGTGTACGTGATTAATTTATAATTCAAAGAGCTGGGTACAAATCTTTGTGATAATCTTATTCCGCTTATTTCATATACGCAATATATACCGAAGTAGTATCATTTAATTAGACTGGCCCAAATTTCTCACTTATATAAGGTGTTTTATTAGACTACACTAATATATATACTCCACTAGTATTATATTTCATTAGACTCCGAAGTCTAAATTTCTCATTTATAATGAGTTTTTGTCTACTGATTATGCCTTCTTTTCTTTTGACCATTCATAAATATATATATATATATCTACTCACTTAAGCGAGTATTCTATATCCTCATATTTCTTCTTCATTATATGTAGTTCTTAATTCTATGCAATATTTATTGTCGACTATTCTTTAATTTGGTTCCATCATGTTCATGATAACCGAGAACTCATTATTGTCATGGAATTTTCATATGTAAATGTCTTTAGACATTGTAGCTTTAGCTATTCATGATATATTCACGCACTTCTCCGAGGCGAGACAGTCTTGCAGACCATCTGGACGCGGTCATATCTTCAATGGTGGAACTATTTCATTTAATTCGTTCTTCAGAACCTCCACTCTATTTTTAGTGTTTACAATTGTATAAGACTTATTGCTATCTTCGAGGTCGAATTTATTTGTGTAGCACTTCCGTTCATATCATCACCGATTCATATTTTCTCTCTTGAACAACAAGTTCATATTTATTCATTTTTTGCATCTAATTCAATATAGATTATCAATACAAAATAGTCTATTTTTTTCGCTGTATACTATTCTCCCCTAATGTTGAAAACATTGATACTATCACAATGAAAATTACTTGATAAATTAATTTCAGATTTCCAAGTATATGATGTACATACCTTCTAGGTAATAATCATTTAAAAAGTCATCATTTGTGCATAGTATTGAGAATATACATACACGATAACCGGAGGGTAAAATATGTGGCTTCGACCAAACCAACTATATCGGGGAGTTTATTACGTTGTAACATTTCTCGTCGACCAATCGGGTATCAGACAATTCAACGTGTCTCACAACAATCGAGTTTAATTATAAGCTCACATAAATTCTTCAAACTTAATAGTTTATTGACTCTTCAATGAGTCTCCAATTAAATATTCAATTATTCTTTCGCATCGTAACTAACCCGGGATGGTCTAACCGGTTATGCCAAATAATAAAATTTCTCACAATTCTCAAACTTTCGGTTTGACAAAAAGTGTATTTTGATATGCAAACATGTTTGTTACTTCAGGTAATAATATATTAGCTCTTCTAGAGCCTTCAATTGATTTTGCTACACTTTTGACAAATATTAGCTCTCTCCGAGCCTTCTTCACTGTTGTCTCAATTTGGTAGACAATTTGACAAATATTTTTGAAATCGTTTAGATTTCTTTCAGACTTAGAATAGTATGGTGCATCTTGTATACATATTTTTGACGCACCGACTGCTATCCGCTCCGCAGATCACCAATTTTGCACCGCCTCATATCAGGATAACACTCGCTTCTTGTATTATTAGATAAGAAAAATATTTCTTATCTTTTAGAATGTTATAAGTTGTTGCACTATCCGTAAGACATATTTCTTCTTTATCCATGTTGTTGGTGGCAATCCTATTGGAAATTGAAAATCATACACCAGGTAAGTTCCTAGGAAAGATAGGTGTACCACAAGGACTACTTAAATATCAAATCTTTCCTTAGCCAGAAGTAGCCTAGACGTGTATAATCACAATACCAACTATGATTAGGGAATTCATTATTCATTCAAGAAATGATATGTTGGCTCTTTCAGAGCATTCAACTAATTTTTTATACTACCTCATATGCCTACACGCTCGACAATTTCATTCGTATATTTCTAGACCTATAATAAATTATGTGTAGTAATTAATAAATAAAATTTTTATGTATTTAATCAATCTCGAATTCTTCAAATTTATAAGTTCGGTCTCATATGAACTCATACGAGCCAGATATTTTCAAAATAATGAGGAAATGACATAAATTCTTTTGAATATTCAAAAGCCCTTAATTCTGAGATGGATGTCAATTCTAGGCCCTCTATCTCAAACTAAATGATAATCAAAATCATATTTGCAATCGGATATATAACCAAATGTTCTTCGGTACATCAAAATCATATTTGGACCGACTAATTGTGATTATATTAAGGTGCTACATCAATAGTTCCTCAGACATATATATAATGAATAATAGATATCAGATTTGTTTCATTAGATAATCATTAGCAGAATTAAACGATTGACAATATCATATCTTCCTGGGACAAGAATATATATCAATGTCTCGAATATTAATATGAATATATTTCAAATGTGTTCCGTATATTAACGTGAATATGAATCACATTATTAAAAAACAAAGCTGAGACTCAAATCAAATATCAAATATAATCATTAATAAATCTTCTAGATTTAGGTCCAAGCTTGCATCCTCCATCAATATTATTCACAAGTACGCGAACTAGTCTCCTCGACTCAAAATACATGATTGATAAATCATATATTATATATATCAGGAAATATATCAAATTAATCATCAAAATCTTCGAATTTAGTTATTTGAAAATTGTCTTTTAACTCATATAAAATATATAAATCTAATTATTAGTTTCAATATATGTAATAGTACGAAAATATCATCATAAATCACTATTAATAATTAATCAAACTAATCATCTTTAACATTTTATACTAGTGGTCAGTATTAGATGCAAGCTTTGTATATAAAAAATAATATTCCACATAAATTGTGATATTAATATTTTAGACATTATTGCTTAATTAGTCCCATGTCTGCTTCCATTGAAAAACAAAATAATGAATATACGGCCAAGAATATAATTAACCAGATGATTACTTGAGTAATACTAGTTAATAAATTGAAGTAATTCAATATTGAGTATGAATAAACTCAAACAATACTACTATTGTATAAATTATACGCAGAATGAGTACCCATCATACATTTATTACATTACTAGTTTCTAAGTCATTGCAAATTTTAGAAAACAAGTTTAAAAAACCATCCGATTGACTATGACGGAGGAGTAAGGACTTAATTACTATGTAGTACTATGTACATTCAAGGTAAAGTATTACCTCGTGTTGTCACCAATAGCTCCAATTTAACAAAACAAAATATATATAGCCGATTCAAAGAACATCAATCAACACTTTGGCTTCTGCTTCGTCTCAGATTTCCACTGATTGATATATACAAACTCAATTGGAGAACATAATCGTGACCGGAGTAATGTGTTGCGAATATAATCCAGAACAACGTAAATAAACAGAGAGAATAATAAATAAGGAGGAGAATATCTTTATCAAGCCAGGTTGTCAAGAATACAATACAACGAGTTGACTATTTATAAAGCTTTCAAGATACAATAATAATGTAATCATAACTTGATAAATAAGGTACAGAGTTGCCGCTTCATCAAGTTGTTCCATTTCTTGATAAACAACAAGACGACTTTAGTTGACAAGACATCCAATGCATATATTATTTCATAACAAATGTCTAGTTGTTGTGCCGTATAGGTATCAAGGGGTATTATTGGACGAAGAATGAAAATAATTTGGATACCTATTACAGAGAGCGCTATAAACTTTGTCTACCTCGCTGAGATGGTCTAACTAGTGTCACACATAATGAATGACAACCTTTTCTCATGAAGACACAAAGGAGAATAACATTGTGATTTTGTGACTTCGTGAATGGCTCCAAGTCAACTTTTTTTCACTTCACTGATCCGACTAGGCTCAAAAGATAAGACAAAGTTCCGCTTGTCTCAAAATTGAACGATAAGCAAAACACCTAAGTTTAATTCAAATATTTTAATGTTCAAGCTTCCTTCGATTCAAAATATTCAAAATGGTTTGAAGTTCAACCAGACTTCAGCTTTTATTAGAAAAACTAAGAAAAAATTGGAAAATAACGTTTATACTATCGGGGCCTCGACTTAGGCATAAATCGGGCCTGACTTCATTGGACTACTGATTGTCAATGATAAACTAGTCCATGTCCATCAGTCCATGTTATGTAGCACTTCAATTTAGGTGATCTGAGTCCTTAATGCTTAATATTCTCGCTCATCTTTAATACTTATTTTTCTAGCCTTAATTTTTTATTTCAAAATACTTGTCCTTCTAGCATAAAAAATTATATTTTTACATTTTCAATATACTTTTTAACTACTTTTTGTTATTAAATTATCAACCAATCAATTATATAGTTTTACACAAATTTGGGGTTTGTAAGTCAATTTCTATAGTAATTAACCGGCAATACCAACCCTTTGCTTTATATGCATAGATATATTCTGTGGTTAATGACAATGCAAAATGGAAATCACCTATGTTTACATATTTCCGCTAATCACCCATGCTTCAATCAAGCCTACCAATCACCTATTTTGGGAATTGTTCCAAATGATCACCATTCCGCTATCACACCGTTAAGTAGGTAACGCTGGGAACACGTGGATTTTCGCAGGCATTCGCCTTTTCATCACTTAATCGAACCCCGCGACGACCGAAACTTTTTAAAGATAGGTAATCGATCAGACGGTTTGAAAGATAGGATGGATCGAAAGATTTGCAAACATAAGTGATCAACTGCATTAGGTAAATATATGAGGTAATTTAGTCATTTCAATATTTAAATATTCTTAATTTAATTCAAAATACTTCTCTTATAACATTTGACACCTCCTTTTCCCTTCAATTACAGCCTCGCTCCCAATTATTTCCAGAAATTAGTAATCCTAATCCTCATCTTCATCTTCCCAGCTCTCAAATCCCTTCTCCACTAAACATTGAACCCATCAAAATAAGAAAAGAAAATTGTGAAATTTTAGCTGAACATAACCTACAAAAACCAAATATCAAAATTGGGAAGATAGCCATCGACTAAATCTTGAATTCAAACTAAATATGATCAAGCGAAGGCTTGCAGAGACCGCGCATCAGGTTGCGCGTAAGAGCTTCGCTAATTTGAGCATCAAGCTAGCTGTGCCAGATCGAGGAACGCAAGAATGACATTTTTCAATTATAATCCACCCCGCTTTCTATAAATTTCCCTTTCCACCCTCATTTCTTGCTTTTCTCTTATATCTCTCCATCATGACACACCGTGGAGGCGAGAGGTCGAATCTTGAAGTTAAACCAACATGCCTCCATTTTGAGGTCAACATTTATAAATAAAATAAGTATAAATAATTTAGGAATCCAATTTGGTTATGCATCGACGTGAAAATTATGTCATAAATTGAACTAAGAAGTAACAAAATCGGTAGGAAAAATTGGACATCAAAGATTACAATAGAAGTGTTTTCGTAATTAAGAACGCTTATGCAATCGATTAAATTACTCCGCTTATGTTTGCCTATGTTTGCTTAATGTTACCAACATTCCACCTATGTTCACCTATCGTTTTTAGTCGATCATTTATGTCTCAAATCAATTTATTTGATCACCTGGCCTTGCAACGCTCCACCGATCACCCGCTTCGATTAAGTGAAAAGAAGCTAAAATGCACTTATCAAGAGTCATGCGGTTCCTCACGTGACCTACTTAACGGCAGCGATGACGGAACGAGTCGACTGGAATACTTTTTAAGATAGATGATCGACTCTCGACGCTTTGTAACATAACACCGATCAGAATATTTTATAAACATAAAAGCGATTGTTCTGGCCATTAATCCTATATTCTAAAGTTTTGTTTGAGAGGATAAATTATTCAAACAGAATTAGGCGAGTATTTATATAGGAGTTTATAATTAATCAAAATGTAATTAATTTTTCCTTCAATTATGGGGCGAATGATATAATTAGCCTTAAGATAGACTTGTACTACTAAAAAAAAATGACTGCCCAATCCCATGATAACGTACTCATATGCTTACTATTATTTGGAGCACTATCTAAGTGAATAGCTAATTTATTAAGAGAGCAGAACTATTGAACTAACCAAGTTCTTAATAAACAATTAATAGATGCATATATGTAATAAGAGAGTAGTAATATAATTGTGTTTGACGACATTCTTTTTATCGTAAGCAAATAGTACAAGTCCATGGGCCATGGTTGAAGGGGGAATTTCCAACAACGTTAAGAAGAACAAGGAAAAGAGATCATATTCCTGAATATCTACGATGACCTACTTACAATAGGCACGTTTCTTGGTATATTTATTACGACTAGAATAGTACAAGGATGCTCAAATGTAATCACTTTTAAATATTCGATATATTTTTACGCTTAATTTGAAATCATTGGCGAAATTACGCAAAAACTTACACTTTTTAAATTTTTTTCCAATTAACAATTTAATGTCTTCCTCGATGAAAGAACGACGATTTAATCGATCTTCAATATTCTATCATCGAATTATTTGCTTTTACGTCAAGCAAATTGGCATTATCAAAAGATAATTTAAATTTTTAATCCCAATATATAAAATTCATATGTGCATGAAATTAAATAACAATATTAATAAAAATAATAATCCTACTCAAATCATATGGTTATTAATAAAAATAGTAATACCAAGAGTTCTACATAATAATAATAATAATAATAGTAATAATAATAATAATAATAGTTCTACATAAAATATATTACTCCTTTCATTTTTTTTATTTGTCGTTTTAGCAATTTTCACATAGATTAAGAAAAAGAAAAAGTAATCAAAAAGTACATTGAAAATCTAGAATTACAATCATTTAAAACTATATCATTGGTTGGTTGATAATTTCATGAAAAAAGTAGTCAAAAAGTACATTAAAAATGTAAGTACAATTTTCTATGCTAGAATGACAAATATTTTGAAACAAAAGTTTAGCTGTGAACGACAAATAAAAACTGAGGGATTATTATTTGACTAACATAAATTTTTAAAGATTGAAATGACATAATGATGAAAATTATATCGGGATGAAAAGAAGAATAAATTAATAATATATAATATACGAGACACGCATATTCTCGAATCAATCATGAAAGTTATACACGCAAACAGAAAAAAATAATTGCGTTATTATTCAAATTCGATACCTCAATCATTAAACACGATCGAGATAAATAAATAAAATGAATTAAAAACGGGATGCATGACAATTATAAAGTATATATATGTCAAACGATATGATGATAATGACGTGATTTATCCTCAAACCGCATCGCATACATTTATTCTCTTCCAATCGATAATCTTAAGATATAAGTATAAAGTACTTATTTAATAATTAATACTACTCTCCATTTTTTTCATTTGATGCTTCGTATATCGAGGTGTGGAACTTTGACCATTAATGAAACTATTTTCAAAGACGAATTTAATGATATAACTTTTATATATTAATTAAAATAATAAGTAATTAATAATTAATGACCAAAGTTTCACCTCGATATACGAAACCGTCAAATAAAAAAATTAAGGGAGTAGTAGTTAATCTGCCAACTCTTAACTTTTAGATTTTTGGGATATGTTAATAATTCTAGCATCAAGAATGCTAAAAGTTTAAGAAATTCGCTCAAATAAATAGGATCATTTGATCTAGGCATACATAGAACGAACCTTCCTAAAGTACTATTTTTGTTTAAATAAATAGCCCAATTTCAAATTTTGAGGGTTTTTTTTTTCATATTTTAAGTTCAAATATTTTGTATACATTGTATAATTTTTTATAAAAATATTTTTATGATTTTCATGCTTTGCTTAATCAGCATGGATTTTATTGGGTGATTATACGTATTGTAGTCATGATGAGATATTGCAGAACGTATTAAGTTAGACGAAAATTGATACTCCAAGAATTACAAGAGTATTGTACGTATATATAATCATCATACATAATTATTTTAACGTTAAAATTTCGACTAAGTTATGAATTTCAAGGATCATTACGACACTCCAAGAATTAAGTTGCACTGACAAAATCACGCACAAAAGACTAATCTTGAATTGTTTTTTCCAAATCTCCAAATTATATAAGCTATTAGGCAAAGCTAGTAGTAGTAGCTCGACATATTATTATTTATACATATCTAATCATATTAGACTTTGATGGAATTTAAAAACGATCATTCTCTAATAACGGACCCCTCTGGCTTGACATGCTGACGCAAAATTGTGCCGCATTAATTCACATAAGTGGCTGCCGGTGAGTCGACTGATTTTATATAGTTGGTCTCATTGTAAACGAGTAATCAAACACTCATGGTGCGTCATAGGACAAATACGCGGCTCAGACAACGCATTGTTATTCGGTAAAATAAATATATATTAATCCGGGAAATGGCCCTCGGGGGTCTTCTGGGAGGTCTTCATGGATTCGAAATAAAATATTACACCCCAAAATCGAACATTTTGTTTTTGCACCCTAAAAGTTTGAAACCTTGACATTCTTCCGTCAGGAAGTTCGAATAGCTGTGAGGTCAAGGCATTCATTTGTCATATCATCTATTAATCATCAGCTTAATGAAGGGAGTAATGGAGGGACAGATCACCTCCTACACCTCATCTATAAAAGCCAACCTCTTCCATCTCAAGACATGAAAAACTTAAAATACATTTTACACAACAATAAAATATTTCACCTACGATGTTTTATTCTTCCTGCCGATATACATCGCTAGAGGGCTTCTAAGGCAAGAGTTGGTTTTACACCATCGTATCTTGGAAAACAAATCCTTTCATATTACCGTAGCACCTTCGGGCAGTAGAGAAATTTGTTTTTGCTGAGATTGTGTTCGCACAAGCTTACGCTGGATATTTTGTCTTTTCACTTTCTTTCGCTTTCAAAAGCCTCTGGCTATAAGTGCTTTTTAATATCTCGTCCCTACAGCTTAAAACAAATTTCATACAGAACATAAACAAGAACTTTGAGATGGCTTCGAGTGGTATTGAAACCTCTGTTGTTGATAACTCAACTATTGATGCATCAAACGTCAGCCGCTAACGCTGATTTGTTGACTCAAGTATTGTTTCTACAATAATCCACGCCGGGACAAAGTTCGAGGGTCTATTTTCCTCCGGTTTCTGGCATCCATCTTGCCACCACGTAATTTTAATATCTCGATGGTGGTGTCAAATGCCGGTGCAAAACCGTAAACTTTCTCCGGGAAAGAATTTTAAGCGCTGAGAGAACAAATGATGTTCTACCTTTACAACCATGAAGCGCGTCCGCTCAAAATTTTGACCGGCTCCTAAGCTTCAAGTGAATCGAACTCGTTGGTCGGCCGGGTTTGAGGCGTGGAAGCATGTCAATTCACCTATGTAGGAATTATATCCGAACGGATTGCCCGATGCTCTATTTTCGTGTATCGAACTCACCCAATCGCTAAATTGTTGACGCCTAGAGTACAAATACGTAACTCAAGATGTCGGAGTCGTTAAGTTTATCATTTCGGAAAATTTCTTGATTATGGGATGACTGGCTGGAAATCTATAGATAGTCAAGTTCAAGAATTAGAGGTGATCTTTTCTCGAATTCAAAGTAGGATGGTCATAAGCTTAAAGCTCTAAGTGGTCGCTATAATCGAGAAATTACCCCTGTCGAAAGATTTCAAGAATTACCTCAAGCAAACGAAAGCGAGACGATCATGAGTAGGTAGCCTTACGTCTCGCATCAAGAAGACAACAGAAGGAAATGACTACGTGCAGGGCAAAGCTGTCCTAAGCTTATGACGTAAGCAAAAGCTTAATGTTGTGGAGTTTGGCTCAAGCTCTAGGTCAGTTGTTAAGAAAGAATATGTACCCAAGGTTGTGTGGAAACAACCTTCAAGAAAAAGTCGAGGAAAATGCTTCAATTATGAGAAGAAGCGACATAAGTCCAATGAGCGCCGGTTCCTCAGAAAAGAAAAATGCATACGAGGCTAGTATGATGAAAAATCAGAATCTTATGGGCCCTCGACATGAACTTGTCGCCATGATTGCAATCCGTAGGTCGAACCCGAGAGCCGCTGGTCGATACCGCGCCATAGCGCATATTTGCTCGCCTAGAGAGTTCTTTCACCAACCTCTTCAAGCCCGGTGACGGTGAAAAGTTGTATATGGGCAACTCCTCAACTTCTAGCACGAGGGCTTAAGGATCTATTGTGTTGAAATGACATCGAAAGAAGTTGACGTACCGAATCACGCTCTCAGATGTTCCAGATGTTGTGGAAGAATCTCATTTCGGTTCGTTGCTTAAAGAAAACTAGCCGTGTCATGTTATAGAAGTCGATAAGATTATTTTGTCTAAAGGAGGAATGTTTCTCGGAAAGGATATGTACTGATAGTCTATTTAAAATGGAAACGTAATGGCAACCTACACAAGAATAATATCAATAAAATGGCTACTACTTCCGCTTATTTGATTGAGTCTTATAATTTATGGCATACTAGATTAGGACATGTCAATTTTAATTCCTTGAAAAAACTCGTGAAGAATGATTGCATACCAAAAATTGAATTTGACTCAAAGTACAAATGTGAAATTTGTGTAGAGGCTAAGCAAACGAGATTGCCTTTTAAGGCAATTATAAGAGATTCAAAACCTCTTGAACTAATTCATAGTGACGTATGTGATATGAGTTCAACACCGTCAAGAGGAGGCAACTGTTATTTTATAACATTCATTGATGATAGCACAAAGTTCTGCTATGTTTACTTGTTAAAAAGTAAAGATGAAAGTGTACAAAAAATTATATTGTACAAAGACGGTTGAGAATCTACTGATGTAAGAAAATCACGGTGGTCGAGTTTATGTAGTGGCGAATATGTCATGTTTCGGGTCGGGTTTGTTCACAAATACGGCATAGCACAACACCACCATATTCACCACAATCAAAACGGATCACTGAAGAAAAATAGAACTCCGAAAGAGATGATAAATTCTTTTTTGATAAGTTCAGATTTCCACCACATATGGGGAAGTTATTTAACAAAGAACTACCTTCTCAATGCGGTTATCGTAAAAAACGAGGATAAAAACACTCCATGAAGTCATGAAAGTAAAACCACCACAAATATTTGAAGGCTCGGGGTTGTTCTTGCTAAAGCAATGGTTCCATTTCCTAAGCAAGCGAAAGTATTGGGGACCTAAGACAAGAGACTCGATTTTTTATTGGGTACTATTAATAGTAATGTTTATGTTTCTTGTGTACAAATCGGATAATTTTAGGTTCACAAAAACACTATAATAGTCTTAAATGCAACATTCTTTGAGAATGTTTTTCCTCTAAAAATCTAAAGAAGAGGCAAAGTCCTTCAAGGTTGCTCCCAGTCTACTATGAAAGAGGGACTCACGATGCAAACATTGAACAAAATGGCGACAAAGATAAACGAAGATAGCGAGAGTTTGAGGTCAACTCGACGAAGAAGAGAGCTTCCGACCGAGAAAATCATTCGTCCGCATTTTATTACATGCTTGGTGGAAAGAGAGCCTAGGACCTACTACACGAAGTCGTAACGCTCCATCGGCACTTCTATGGAAAGAAATAATTTGTTTCTAAATTGAATCGATTCTTCAAAATCACCTCGAATCGGGTAGATCTTCCTCCGTGACGCAAGCTCGACTCTCAAAATGGATTTTCGTGGAGGAAAGATGAAAATCAATAGAACAGCTTGATAAGTATAAAGTTGAAGACTTATCATTTGTGGAAATCGCATAAAAGGAGGGACTAGATTACTTTGATACTTATTCACCAAGATGTGATTACATCCATACGCGATTTGGCCGATTGGCCGCCTCAAGGTAATCTCGGTGTGTACACCAAATGGATGTAAAATGCGATTTCTAAATGGAGATTTAGATGAAGAGATATACATGAAACAACCCTCAAGGGTTTGTCGCCTGTGAAAGGAAGATAAAGCTAGAGACTTCTAAAATCCTCAGATGGATTAAAACAGCGCCAAAGCAAATGTACGATAAGCTTGACAAGACTTTGTTAACAAATGGTTTCAAGATAAATGAGTGTGACAAATGTCTACGTGAAGACCACAAGAGATGGATATGTAATTTTCTCTCTGCCTCTACGTTGACGACATGCCTACTGGTTGAAGTAATTCCAATATGATTAAGTCAACAAAAGATATGTTGAATTCTAAATTTGATACGGCGACTCTGACATGCCGACGTTATTTTGGGATTTAAGGTATCATAACTCAAAATGGATTAACGTTGAGTCAAAACACACTATGTCGACACAATATTAAGTAAGTTCTGGTCACGGTCATTCAGAACGCCAAAACTCCTATTGACATAAGTCATCACTTGACGCGGAACAAAGGCGAAAGCGTATCCCAACTTGAGTATTCTCGAATAATAGGGAGCCTCATGTATCTAATGACATGTACTCGTCCAGATATTGCCTACACCGTAAGCAAGCTAAGTAGGTTTACTAGTAATCCGACATGACTGGTCAAGTAAATAATGAAATGAGCGCTAAATATCTCGATATACTGGTGGATTATGGGCTACATTATACACCAGATCCTCGCCGCTCATGATACAAGGATGCCAATTGGATATTTGATATGAAGGATTCAAAACCATGAGTGGGCATGTGTTTACTCGGCAAAGAAATATGGCCTCGAAGTCCTCAAAACAAAGCATAATTGCTGTGTCCACTACGGAATCAGACTATAGCATTAGACAAAAAGCTCGAGAAGAGTCGAATGCTATGCTTCATTTTTAGAGGACATCCCTCGAGCGGAAAGACCGGTGCCTAATTTGCATATCAGATAGTCAATCAAAGAATCAGCGGCACAGTTCAAATGTACAACGGTAAGTCTCGACACATTCGCCGGAGACATAATAGCATTAGACAATTAATCTCAAATCGGAGTTATCGCGTATTGATTAGCATCAAATCAAAAAGATAACATAGCGATCCACTAACCAAAGCGGTTAAATAGAGAACTAGCGGAGAAATCATCAAAAAGGAACGGGACTTAAGCCCATGTAATAGTATGATTACGGGGCGAAAACCCATTCTAGTCGATCGAGATCCCAAGATTCAGTTCAACGGGAAAACCTTAATTGTAATCATAATTAAACGGGTTCGACTCACCCATTCCTTTGTGGACGAGAATGATACCCGTAGGATAAAGCCGGTGCCTTACCTTAATGACTCTCGACAAGACGACGGATCACGCGAAAGAGTATCATGGGTTACTCTATAACTTGGAGAAGCTCACCTATGAGCTAGAAAGGGGCCGCCGAGAGGGAAATGCGGGGTGCATTATTTTGAAACATCTCATTGTAACTGCTCCATGGCCAAACGGACACACCTACGAACTTTGGAAGCAGTATCGTCAATACCAGGTGTAGTATGTCAGTTGTCTACCAAGAAAAGAACGGTTCAAGGATCGCTGGTCTACTGTGCTTTGGTTCACATGGCTACGCAAACACGGTGGAAGTTCAAGTGGTCTCTCGCCTACCTATCCTACGCAGCGCTGCACAATAGAAATATCACCAAAATTCGAGTCAAACATTGTTTTAATTTTTATTCACGCGTGATTGCTTGACATGTTAACGCAAAATTAAAAGCGCACTTTGTACCACATGTGAAGTGGGCCAGTGGCGTTGACCGATTTATGTAGAGTCGGGTCTCTATTAGAAATGAAAATCAAACACTCATGCAAGTGCTGCTAAGCTCAGACAAATACACGTGGCTCAGACAAATGCATATTGCTATTCGGTAAAATAAATATATATTAACCGAGAGCGGGGCCTGGGGCCTTGGGGTCTTTGTGCCCGATTCAAATAAATATTAAGCACCAAATCTCGAACATTTTGTTTTTGCACCCCAAAAAGTTTGGAAACCTTGACATTCTTCCGCTTGTAGCGTTCTAATGCCTGCAGGCCTAAGATTCATTTGGCTTTATCATCTATTACAACCACCGCAGATAATAGTGGGAGTAAATTCAGTGGACTCCGATCACCTCTCCTACACTTCATCTATAAGTTCAACCTCTTTTTCCATCTCAAAGACAATTTAAAACTTAAAATACATTTTACACAACAATAAAATATTTCACCGGTGATATTCTTATTCTTCTCTCGGAAGCCATGAAGTACACCGGCTAGAGCGCTTTCTAAGGCGCTTGGTTTTATTAACTATCGCATCCTGGGAAACAAATCCTTACAGATTACCTTAGCACCTTCGAGTAGAGAGAAAATTTGTTTTGAGGATATTGTGTTCTCGCATAAGCTTCTGGGTGGGCGGATGTTTTGTCTATTCAATTTCGCTCAGCCTTCGTTATAGCTTCCGTTTTAATATCTCGTCTTATGCCTTCATCGCTACAAACCTCAGACACGCTGAGAGGTAAATCATGGATACGCCTCAGTTGACTAGTATATTTAAGCCTCCCTCGCTACCAATCGCAACTTCATAATCGAACATATCCCTTGCGGGATTCAAACCCTCATCAATTATAAAGGTTAAAGTGATACAATACCAATACAAAACTCTAAACCACTAACCTATACCTTTGGATTAGACTTGATGGAATTTAGATTCAACTGCATATGATGCATTGTATTATTACATAATATTGAGTGATCGAAATGACGATGTATTTAATCCGCTGTATTGAGGATTTGAGGGCTTGAACCTGGCCATGATAGTTTGTCTCCGATACGAAGCATATATATTCCTCAGCATTGTACAGAAAAGAACTGTACATTTTCCGCTTTCACTGAATTGCATGTTTTTAATTAATTAAATATTCCCTCAATTCTGATCTTATATAATTGTCTAGATTTAAAATTTGATAGTTAATGTTAAAATTTTAAAGTCGATGGATCAATAGTTTGATGACATTATACTCTTCATCGCTAATTTACAAAAAAAATATTTAAATTTTAAAGTAAATTATTTTTTATTATGTTTATAATATTTTTAGAAAAAAATTATCAAGTACTAGTATTGTAATATGATAGTTTTGATTCAAATTCAAATTATTTGTATCAATAAGCTATAATATTTGTTGATAGTATCGAATTGATCGAGTATTTAGAAAATGATCTCCACTAGAAGAGGCCGGTTTGATTTCAACATGTAATGTACGCCCTTTTTTTTCATGAAAATTAAAATGTATGTTAATTTTGATCATTAAAAACAAAAATGGATAATATTTCTAAACAGGGGAGTATTATTTATTGTTATTACCTGCCTGCAATGTCAAGTGTCAACCCCATAAAGCTTCAAATTCTACTATATACAGAGTAAATAATAAATTCTTGCAATACTTTATAAAGTGAATTGTTGTCAGGTCGGCCATCAATTTGATCAGTTTAGTATAGTGGGTTGTACTGGAAATCTGCGTCTCTGTTTATGTACTCCTTTTTTATGTTTCTTAGCTATTTGACTTTTCCTTTGAGTCATTGGATTTGATTAGGAAACATGTACACCCATGCGGTCACCCTATTCTATTTTAATTTATGATTTTGCATTTCTTCTTGAGATAATTTTTTCATGTCCTATAAAGTATGTAATACTTTTACGATGTACGATTCTTGGGTAATGACATAAATGAAAATAAATTATTACATTATATACGTTTATTATCTATTGCGAAATACATAATAATAGATATTGATATTTTACTCCTAGGTCAATTTGAAAACATCTTTTATGTTATCATAGGATACGGTATCGTAGTTTCCGAACCTCTATCCTATTTAAGCATAAGTATATATATTTGGGTTTTATTAGTTGATGTTGATGTATCTGTTTTCTTGAGAAAAAAATAGAAGAGAACGAGATTTCCTGAATTTTGGAGCAGAAAGCTTTGGCTGATTTAATGGGAAAATATAATATATATATATTGATGGTAAGGGGAGAAGAATGTATGGGGCAAGATATGGAGGTTGTAGTCTTGTAGCTTATCTGAACTAGTGTTACTCAACATTGCTACAATTTATGTCAAATTGGGTTGCCTGAATTGCAAACCAAAGGGGACAACTGATAAGATCCTGCAGAGGAAATGGGGAGAAATTTGGAGGCAGAAAAAAAGATAAAGAATTTTGTTTTGTTGTTGCTTTGAAGATGATTAGTTTTGATTGTCCTGTTATAGTTTGAGATTTTGAATGACACAATTTATGTTACACTTATTTAAATTACGACAAGTTTTGTTTTAATAATTTTCGATAGAGCATAAATATAGGATATTCAAATTTATACTTCACTTGTAGTCTGTGAATAGCTACACCGTACTCACATTTCCATGGGCTATCTGTGAATTGCTACACTGCACTCACATTTGCATGCTATAAAAATATTACATTGTATGGAAACTTATGTTTAATAAATTTTTTTATATGCATAATCAATCATGACATTACACATAATATTATATAGATTGTAATACACGATCAAAAGGCGAAAATAATAGTATTATTAAAGTGGTGCATATCCTCCTACTTATAAACGTATGAGTTGTATTTTTTTTTACACTATTAATTATTATATTATCCTTATCATAATATGGGTTCAAAATTTGTTTAAATAAAATTTAAAATGACACTCTATAACAATTTAATAATTAATAAGTCCTAAATTTTAGCATAAAATTCTATAACAATTCAAACATAAATGGGTTATCTACTCTTATAACGTATGCAATAGTTTTCCCACTTTCATATATGTTAATTACCAATATGTTCATTATCAACATTGCCCAATTATATAAAAAATACTAACATTCACCAACAAATAAAAATATTTGATAATATTGCCTTCGATTTTTTAATTTTATCATACCAATAAATAAATTTGGGCTTAACGCAAATTTAATTAGTCTCAAGCCATACTAAATTTTTTTTGTATGATAATTATTCAATTATAAATTGAAAAATTATTTTCTAATCCAAAATTATTATTAAAGAATATATATCTAAATTATGTAATATTTTGTAATATGTAATATTTTATATTAAATTCAAATATTTTTATTTATGTTATATAATATTTGGTAAAAATTATCAAACAATAATATTTTCAAATTATATATTAAAGTTGTTATTTATGCCAAAGTTTTAAAAGTTTCCATATTAAGTAATACTACGTACTAATCACATATATACTATTGAAGTTTAACTTTTTATTAAAAAAATTATTGCACAAGATATACTTTTTGAAAGAGTTATGTCATTTTTATTTCATTGATTTTCAATATAATTCATTTAGAGTATTTCACATTCGAACAAGTAAGACGGTAATTCTATTGGGCTGGGTTTGTGGGTAAAATAATTGAAAGAATTTTATAAAAAAGTCTTCGATACTATTCATTTTGTGCAAATAATTAATGAGACAATCATCAATTAAAATATATTAAAATGAATATAAAAATAGAATTGAATAGTGAAACTACAAATAATTTATACTAATAATCAATCGGTGTCGATGCTTTCTAATAATAAATAAAATAACATAAGGTATATTTTTTTATTAAAAGAAAAAAGTAATATTTTCTAACAATAAATAAAATTACATAATGTGCATTCTTTTATTAAACCTTGAAAATGAAGAGTAGTATGGTAACAAAACTTTTAAGTCTATTAAAATTATGTTGATCATATAACTATGAAAAATAAATTATAATATAAATCAACAAAGATAATTTATAAATTTACGTAAATAGTTAATTACTTTATTTATTATGTCAGTTTAAATATTTGAAGTATAAATACTTACGTACAACGCATGTATATTTTACTAGTAATCTGCAAGATATAGATAGTGAAAATTTATTAAATTTTAATTAAAAATACTTAAAATGACTTAATCAAATTACTTAAAAATCGGTTACTAAAAATTACACGTGGCTGTGGTTCCACCGAGCCTTAAATTTATCAAAATAGCCTCAAATTAAAAGTTCATTAAATTTAGGTCGGAGGATAAAATCCCTAATTTTATTATGAAAATTGGCCATGTGAGCGAAAAATTGAAGTTTCAAAAGTTTCGTTCAAAATGAAGACTCACATGTGGTTCAAAAATCAAGGCTCCAAAAGGTCCCGACAATATTTAAAATACATTCGACCTAAAAGATCTGTAACCTTCTTTCTCAATAAAATCTCATGAAAATAGGCGCCCATATTGATTTCTCAAGGAAATTAATTTTCCAAATATCCGACTTCGCTCGCATCTTGTCTCGTAACGGTTTAGACTGGGCGATCCACCAAATTAAACCAACCAATCGTAGTTAAAGATTCAAAGTTCTCTTGCCTTATAAATATCCTTAAATTTCGAAATTCATATCACATTCTCATTCGTAAAATAATAATAAAAAATTCGAGAAAATACATAGATACCTCCGAAATTCTCTAAGCAATATTTTAAAACCACTCAAATAAAACACCACATGTGGCTGAAAACACCTCCATCCTAAATAGGCGCTCTGAATTCCAGGATTACCGCACAAACGCTAAAGAATTCCTCAAATTAGAAGCAAAACTGATGTGAATCCGATACGTACCTCTCAAGAACGCTTTTGAATATTCAGAATAAGCTATAAGCACTGATTATTCATAAATCTAGCATTTAACACCTAAAAAAATTCTCAAAAGTTTAATTCATCGTTCCGTATATAGGAAACACACGTAATATTCAATCCCTATAGCCGGAGTCCGCATAGGAAATACGGCCAAGGCGCCCTCGTCTGCTGGATCGTCATCAACAAGGTCGGGATTTCAACCTTCATACTAATCATCACTACAACAACAAGTTCAAGCAGCGTTAATTAATACCCAAAACATGACGAGGCAAAAAGGTTGGACTATTAAGAACTCAACTATTGTGGTCGGGGTATACATCAAAACCACCACCGCATGTTCTGGGCCAAGAGCGCGCACAAACCACTACAGCGTAGGTCGTGAGAAAAGTGCTACCCGCAGGAAAATACGAGGATCTATACGGTATTCCCCTGTGTTGGGGGCACCCCGAAGAAAAACTAAGAGGAAGTCATTTCTAAGGTCGGGGTAAATGTAAAAGGGCATAGCCCAATTCAAAAATAAACTGCTTTCGGCTGCACTGGGAAACCAGTTAATCACAAGTTAAGCAGGAAGCCTTTTGCCTCATGTTTCAACATGGAGGAGCAAAACGAGGACACCTTCCCAATCCAAGAGGCACATCCTTGGGAAGCAATGAATGAGAGGTTTATGTCCAATCTCCCGTGCATATCAGTGAGAAAAGATGCAGAACGGAAGAAGCAGCCAAGGCTAATTCAAAAGTTAAGCACACCCGAAAGACGGATATCTCTGCATGAGTAGACAAAATGAGGTTCAGTCATTACATCTATAAGAAAACCCTCCGAATACTCGTGACAATGACCACCTAAACAAAGAGGCTGTGACACATCCACGAACAGACTGAACGCTGCGACTCTCAGAGCTGCGTGCCCGTACATGAAAGTCACCACTCCATCAACCATGGTCGAGATTCAAGAGGAAGGCATACTGCATAAAAATAATTTTCCTAGCTCAACGAGCACATAAAGGCCCTTATCCTTGGAAACGATGAAGACAAAAATCAAGGGTCTACCTTCCTACGCGTGACGCGGCGAAGGACGAAGAGACGAGATAATTTAATATACGAGCCCGGGGATACAAGTCTCATACGAATGTTCCCTTGTAGAATCCAGGAGAAACTAGGTCCAACGCTATGTCTCAGACAAAACCGCATGACTACTCTACCTGGGACAAACCAAGTAGTAGTTTAGACGAGTTCTTCAAGTGGCTGGACAACCTCATACAAGTACGCACGAAAGTGCACGCCCGAACGACGTCCACCTCGGCGCCACGCCAACTACGAAGTCAACAAGCATCTCTATCTTCATGAAACCAAGACGGGCCGAGACTTCAAGCTTGACAAGGGACTATCGCAAGGCGAGATGCATGCAAATAAACCCGAGACCACATCCTTAAATAAACTCAACTACTAATGGTACATTTAGGATAACCCGCCCACACGCTCCTAAGCACGAGGATAAACGCCCACCACCCTCTCGAGCACGAGGATAAACCGCCAAACTCCTCCCCGAGTATGAGGATAAATCGCCCATACTATGAGCATGAGGATAAATCGCCCAACCCCTCCCGGAAAGCATGAGGATAAACCGCCACACACTCATGGGCATAAGGATAAATCGCCTAACCCCTCCCACGAGGATAACCGCCCACCATGCTCATCGATTATGCAGCCTAAACTATCAACCCCTCGCCTCCCGGTTAGCGATGAGAAATTGCTCTAACGCCTCCCGAATGCGAGGATAAAATGCCCACACCTCCCGCATGAGGATAAACCGCCCAACCTCCTCGGGAAGAGGATAAAGTGTTACACCCGCAACCACGCTTGGCTTCGATCACCAAGTGACGATCCTAGATTACGAGGCAAATTGATACATATCGTTTAAATCATAACTCAAAAACAACTTCCCCTCGTTGGGTTCCACCAAAAATTTTGAGCTAAAAGATAGCCAAGCAAAACAAAGGTAAGATGAACAAACATGCGGATGTCTCAATCAATCCGGGAAGACCGACAGGCACACAAATTTACATCAGTAACCTCGCATTTAAGCCGTAACGGCCTTCGAGGAAGCTCGCAATCACGAAAGGGTTATGGGTACAAAGCACCTAGATTGCAACTTAAAACTAGGTCAAAAACACGATGCTAAAACTCTGAGCCTCGGGGACGAAGCGACGAAGATAGAAACAAAAGAGACGCCGCTTCAATCCCTACTACATCGACATCACGTACTAATGTTGTCTACTCTTTTCTGTGAGTAATGTATTTAAGTGAAAGAACGGAATCTCGCACCCTACGAGAGGCAACATTAAGAAGGAAACTCTTGAGGGTGTTCGACATGGTGGCGATCGAAGATTCCCTTTAGAGTTGCCTAGGTTCAAGAAGAAATAATCCTCTCATGAAATTTGAGGATCCTTTTACCCAAGACGCAAAACTCTCAAGGCTTCTAGATATTCAACATATGAATATCCATACGACAGACCGCCCCGACTACTAAGCCGTTAAGGTTAATAAAGAACATATCCACTATGTCCAACACGCCTAAAGCCGACAAGGCATCTGACCACAAGCCTTTAAAGCAAAAAGTACATATCCACGTATCCAACGAAATTCAAAAAGTCATAGGGATTTACAACCTACCAAATTAGCAAATCAAAGTTAACCATTTCAAGATTAAGCCGTCAGACTCCAAGCCTACACTCAATAAGTAACCCTCGAGTTAAGTTGTTAAGCTGAGGGTGGAGTCGCACTCTAAATTGCAACTCCGGACCAGATACAAGGGAACGCCACTAAAACCCTTGAATCTAGGGACTAAGGTCAAGTTGGGAGTCATGATGCTTGAGACAAATGCAGATAAATATATGAAAAGCACATGACATGAAGGGTAAGACAAAAGTCAAAAGTAAGATCATGGTGAGCCTCTAGGCGCACTAAAGATGTACTCCAAGCGCATTTACTACGCCAAGGTATAACACTAAGAAATGTAGGTACTTCATTTATCTATCGATTCAATTGTTATGAATATTTATATCGAAATGAAAGTCCCATATACCAACAAGCGAGATACTCCTAGCCACATACTTGGGAGACTAAGCACGCTGTAACGGGGATACCACACATGATACTCTTTGCCTCACTGGTAATCAATAACCTAACATACTTGAAGAGAATATATGCAAGTATTGGATTCATAAGAATGGGAAGGAAAGAAGGTGGAACCCATAAATGGTCATCACCTAAAGCTATGTCTCGAATATACTATGATCACAGCCCACAAAGAGCATAAAGCGCCTAACAACTCAATCGGTAAAAGCTTAAAGGCCTAACACCATGGGTAAAAGCATAAAATACCTAACAAACTCTCGGCATGATTCTAAACTATCCATCAAAATGCACTACGCTTCGACTCGATCCTCAAGTGGACGATACACTAAGGTATTGCAGTAACCTCGCGGACGCCTCGAGCCCACCATAACTTATCAAATTTCCCTTTGTCCTCTGTGGCCATCATACGAGGCTAATCAGATAAAGGCCAAAAAGGTAGTGAACATCACACCATAAAACCCAGAGGCAAAGCATAAAAGCAAAAGCAAATTAAATCAAGGCATAAGAGAAGTAGGAGATGCCTACTACGCTTCAAGAAGGAATGAGCACCGACTCAAGGATCATGTCATCCAAAAGGGGCGCCTATCCCCTCCTTCAACAAGGAAGCATCAACATTAAAGCAGAGTAAGGAGTAGGAGATGGACGTCCATCTTCAACTCATGTATTACTCACAAAGCAAAAGCAAGAAAGGGCATAGAGTCAAGGACAATCCCAAGGTAGCGGTCGGGAAGAACAAAGGCGGACCCTTACTTGCCAATGTCCCTCGCACTACATGCATTCAAGAAACGGATTAAACGCATAAATAGAATGATTCCATGAGCACGTGGTCAATAAAAAGGAAGAGGACGTCCTCCGCCTAACTAAATACCATCAATACTCAAGGTCATTCAGACCAATGTATGCCTAAGTCTAATATATATATATATATAATATGTATGTTAGCTAACCTATCCCAAGCTATGACTCAAAGGCAAACTCAAGCATAATGAAGGTAGTAGAAGACCTATGATCATCAACTACTTCACCAGCTAAGTCTACAAAAGCAAGAGAAAAATCACAACGAGCTCTTATGTAGGTCGACAAAGCAAAGCGGGAATGGACGCAACAAAGGCCTCAGCCCGTAAAATTTTGGAAAACATATACCCACAAACTAGACTCATAAACGAAAGTCGCTACGTAAGTTTCACCCCAATCGGACATCCGAGTTTGGAGAAACAAATCCCCAAAGAAGCTACAAAAGCCGAAACGAAAAATTCCAAAGAGTTATTAAAACAAATATAACTCGAGCTACATGCCAATTACGAGGATCAATTATATGACAAAAGAAAGTCACTTCTTCTCGTTATCTTTCTAACGATATAAGGCAAGCTCAAAACCGACTTATAACGAAAAATATTGTGCGCTTTCTAACAAGACATAAATTTTGACGAACCGAAATCATGCAATTCAAGAAAATTAACTATGCTATGTATTTCAAAGGAATATTTAAGCATCTAGTTAAGCACGTACAAGTATAATCATCGCTACATTCATCTAAAAACATAAAAAAGAGTTTACAACGAATAACGGTACTACCTTTTATGCAAAAGCTTAAAGAAAATTCGAAAAGTTATCAACTTTATGCTTCTACTCAACTCCAAGAACTTGCAAAAGATGGAAAAAGCACATTAATAATGATGGATGATCATATAATGTCAGTAAAGAAGCAAGTAAAGAGTTAAAACAAAACAAAATAAAGGAGGAGCTTTCACTGTGAATCGCGTAGCGGGGGGAGAAGGATGATGAAAAATTGATTTTTGAAGTTATCCAACCCTTATAGACCTCTACGTGGGCACCACCTTAAAAGCCCACTAGCCTTGTCTTGTCGGGTAAGAAGGTTCTAGAATTGCAAAACGAACTAAAACGAACTAGTCTAATATAGACTCGGCCTAAAATCCCATATACAAAGGGATGATTGATTTTTTTTTTATAAAAAAATACGTCCCAAATATTTCATTAATCTAAAATTGGTATGAAAATTCCAAAAAAAAAGGGATTAAAATTAAGATGATTAATTTCAAAAATTCATAGGATTAAGGATAATCATCTTAAAATATCCAACATGTAATAAATTCATGTTGAAGATATTGACTAAGTCAAATCCAAAGGATTCGGATCAATATAAATTACAGTATTACACCTCTAAAAATTAATTTAATTCTCAATAAATTGAGAATTAAATGGCTCTTAACATGTAATACATCATGTTAACATCAAACCGAGATAACTCAATTCTCTAATAAATTGAGAATTAAATGGGTCTTAACATGTTAACATCAAACCTGTATAACTCAATTCTCTCTAATAAATTGAGAATTAATGGGTCTTAACATGTAATACATCATGCTAATATCAACGAATAATTAATTCTCCAAATAAATTGGAGAATTAATGATCCCACCACAAGTTGGAATTAAATACCACATAATTAAGTTCATAAAGTCAAAGATCAAAGATTTAATTATGGATCGTGACAAGCAAAAATGCGCCACAATAAATCTTGCAAATGAGTCAACCCTCCTATAAGTCAGGAGTTCGCTAGGAATCGTGATCAAAGGCATCACAACAAATCCTTATAAATAGGTAATCACCCTTCAAAGCCATATAATGACATAGATGATAATCCCAGATCGTAGAAGTTAAGTTTTAAATGATCTCGCAACAAGTCCGAAATTGGGTTAAACACCAGCTCTGGACCTCCCGCAGGCAAAGATTGCAACCCGGATCAAGACGAGTCATATATTCTCACCAATAAATGATCCAATGTACATCTAATTTTGACGCCAAGTGAGCAAAGAATCACCGGAAGTAAAAAACCCTTGAAATATCCACACGTAATATATTCATGTTGGAAAATCAACATCGTCTGGGTCAAACCCAACACCTATTACGATATACCCGGTTCGAGGGGCAATCAGACAATGAAAATTCTATTACATTTAATTAAAAAATAATTAAGACACTTAATCAAATTAATTAAAATCGAGACACTAAAAATTACACGTGCGGTTCTCAATCGAGCCCTAAATTTAATGTGAAACTCCCTGCATAAACAAGGGTTTTCGAGAAAATAGCCCCGCCGAATTAAAAAGTTCATTAAATTTAGTACGAGGATAAAATCCCTAATTTTATCAGCGAAGATCGGCCTTAGCTAAAATTGAAGCTTCAAAAGTTTCGTGGTTCAAACGAAGACTTGTAGTTATGTGGTTTAAAAACCTGTGCTCCAAAGGTTCAACACAAGAAAATATATTTGACCAAGAACGATCCGAACCTTCTTTCTCATGAAAATAGGCGCCCATGATCCACCCGAAATTAAAACCAAATCCAATCGTATATGTATTCAAAGCCTGTAGTTTATAAATACCCCTAAATTTCAAAATTCATATCCCATTCTCATTCGTAAAATACAAAAACATATTCGAGAAAATACAAAGGATACCTTCAAATTTCTAAGTTAAATCTTTTAAAACCACCAAATAGTAAAACATCACGTGTGGCTGGAAAATACTCCGTGTGTCCTGTAAATAGGCACCTAAAATCTAGGATTACCGCATTAAACGTAGGTTCCTCAAATTAGAAGCAAAAATCTGATGAGAATCTCGATACATACCTCTCAAGAACGTCAATATTCATTATAAGCACCTGATTATTTATAAATCTTGCATGAACACCTAAAATTCTCAAGTTTAATTAATCAAGTTCCGTGACATAGAAATATTACGATTATTCAAATTCCCTATACCGAGTCCGCACAGAAATACACCGCTAAGGCCTCTGCCTCGAAAGGATCAAGCACATCAACAAGTCAGATACTAACCTTCATATCGATCATCACTACAAAGAACAAAGTTCGCTAAAGTTGCTATAAAGATAATCTGTGGCTACAAGGCTTCACAACTTAAATCAAATCCAAGCCGAGGCAAATTAATTAATTCTACAAGAACAAGTCGCCAAGGTCACAGAGTACAAGCTATAAGCTCAAGTGAGGCTAAATCTCACTGTCCCACTCTCTACAAGACTAAGCCGATAAGGTCAGAGTAATGCTCAAGATACAGCTTCAAAGTTTAAATCAAATCAAGTAAGGCCAAATCTCACTAAGGCCCTCTTTATCACTACAACAACAAGCCGCTATGGCTCATAGTAAGCAAAGAAACGCATATTGCTTCAATAACGCAAGCCGCTATCACTCCACACATCTTACAATGCTCGGAGCTCTATCCCAAATCAAAGCCCATCAAAGACAGTTGGCCATCTCAAGGCACTAAGTCGCACTAAGGACAAAGAGGCCTACGATGTCCCATCAAAGACAAGCAGCACAATTACCTACCACAGTGAGTAAAGGGCGAGCTACTCAAACTCACTTTAGGTAACATCCCTTAAGCCCCACCTCCTCAAAGACAAGTACCTCCTTCGGTAATAAATCCCAAGTCCCACACCGCAAAACCTCTTTCGCAAGTCCATCAAGTCTAATATGTACTCAAAGATCAAGTCCAAGACTCCAAGATCAAGTCTATAGCCAACACGGGAATACGCTAAGGCCCCGGATCGGATCGCCATACCTAAGTCTAGACTAGTCTCGAGTCCATCAAGACCAAGACACATATCCACCATGTAGCTCCCTATCCAACTCAAATCAAATCAAGTCGTGTCCAAGCTCAAGTCAAGCCGAGCTCATGCCAAGCTCCTATCAAGGCCAAATTAAGTCAAGTCCAACGCCCGGCCCGCTCACTGGCCTACAAGGTTATTAGATTGGACGGATCGGCCTCACAAACCACCACTCGGGTCTTTTCCAAAGACGCTTTGTCCTCACACTCACGCTCACCGAGAAATCTCTCAAATTGGGTCACTCCATCCTAGAATTACCCCATGTCAAGCACGCTTAACAATGGAGTTCTTATAGGACGAGCTCAAAAAGAAGATATACCTTGGTAGTACGAGTAGTACCAATCAAATCTTATCAAACATATCACATACCGCACACACACACACATTATTCTTTTTCGGTGCCTCATCCTATAAGAACTCCATTGTTAAGCTGCAAGCTTGACCTTGGGGTAATTCTAGGACAAGTAATCTACTCAGAGGCTGAGCACACGGCGAGGACAAACGCATTTAAAGACCCGTAGGTCATGGCCATTCCATCAAATCTAATAACGTGACTGACCAAGTAGCTGGGCGGGCGTTATTAAAAGTCAAGGAAGCTAGACATTCATAAATCGTCAAGAAACGCTTAAGGATCTATAGTTTGACAAATGTATTCTCTTCGATTTGATAAAACCTTTACACTCGACGAATTTCCCTACAATGAATTTTATTTTGTACCCTTTAAATAAATAATAATACCTTCTTTGCATTAGTAATTGCTATTTTATCTTGAGCATTATCCTTTATCACTTGAATTGGTGTGAGTATAGTGTTTAATTTGTACAAAAACTAATGTGAAAAACTTCTTTACTATTAAATTAGAATAATTTGTTTATTAATACTTAAAGAAGATTAATTATTCAATGTGATTCTTTGAGGACGATTCATGATAATTATTCAATGTGATTCTTGGAGGACGATTCATGATTTATTGGATTCCTAGATGAATATTGACATATATGTAATAATGTGTGTTTCGCATCATTCTATCTTTTTCTTTTACTCAAAACGATATGAATCTATATATATTCTAAATTTTTTGGATGTGAATGTTTCTTTCTTGCTTTTACCCTCCCCACCAACTAATCTAGTTACAAAGCATTAATACACATATAATACTCGTATGATTAGATAAAATCACTATGACTTTTTAAATTAAATATAATATGAATTTATACTTTGAGTTTATGTATTTTATTAGACACTTGTATATAAATAAATAAATAATAGTGCATATAAATATAACATATATAATTCAAATGTAAAACTTTTCAAAATGAGGATATGGAGAAGATGTGGTCTTTCATTTTTGTAAAACACTTTGCCCTCCACCAACCAATCTAATTACAAAATAACAATATACAAATAGTACTTATTATACATAAAATTTTACTGATAAATAGTTTCATAACTTATATTATTGGATGAAAATTCACAATACTACTTTTTAAATAAATATTATATTATAACATCTTTTAGTAAAAGTATATCTTATTTTTGGTACTATGAAATATTATGAAAGTAATATAATAAATTGTAAATCTCTTGACATAATATATATATTATAATATTAGGCACTTACTTAATAACAAACTTCTCAAAGTGCGGATATGGAAAAATATTATAAAGTAATATAATAAGTTATAAATCTTTTGACATAATAAATAGATATAGTAATGTTAGACACTTACATCCAATAACAAACTTGAATAAGAACTATTTTTAGATTTTATATTTTAAAACACATTATATAGTCAGATTTGTCATACTATTCACACAATATCCTTTCAAATTATAAATAATTTTTAAATAGTATCGTTTTCTCCATCCCACAAAGATTGTCCATTTTTTTTTATAATTGTAACTTTCAAACTTTGACATTAAATATATTTATTTGTGTTGTATAATATTTTATAAAAAATATATCAATAGAAAGAGTTTGAAATATATTTTTATTGATATAGTTTTCATCAAGTATTATACAATACAAACAAAAATATATATACTATCAAAGTTCAAGATATATAACAAAAAGTCAAAAGACACAATCTTTCGGGGTAATGGCGCGCATTTAATAAAGACACGACATTTGATTCAACAATAATTTATTTTCGCGGTGTCGTTAAACCACAATAATAATATTTGAATTAGAAATATATATTGAATAGAATTATATAACTTATAAATTTTCGTCATTTCTTGACCGAGACATGTTTAATTAGTAGGGTAATACTTATAATTGAAATAATGAATTTAAAGAAGATGAAAATTAATTATTAATAACTTGTGAATGTAGTATACACATAACTTCTAAATATTTTACTTCAAGATTATATAATTTATAGTTAAAGTATAAAATATTATAAATCTTGAATAAAGAAATATCTCAAATACCTGAAGATTCAATATATAGAAAAATATGCGATCTATTCATACAAAAAGTTATAAAACTTATACTTCACAAGGAAAAAAACTTAGAAGTAGCAAAATGTTAAAAGAAAAATATATTTGAAAATGTACCTATGTATGGAAATTAAAATATTCTTTCATTTTGTGAAGAGCACCTCCCCACCCCCGACCTCTCACCAACTAATCTAATTACAAAGCATTAATACACATATAATACTTATTTGGTATGGTTAGATAAAAAGTCACTATTACTTTTAAATTAAATATAATATGAGTTTATACTTTGAGTTTATGTATTTTATTAGACACTTGTATATATATAAATAAATAATAGTATATATAAATATATAACATATATAATTCAAATGTAAAAACTTCTCAAAGTGAGGATATGGAGAAGATGTTTCTTTTATTTTTTGTAAAAATACTTTTGCTCTCTACCAACTAATCTAATTACAAAATATCAATATACAAATAGTACTTATTAATTACAAGACAGCAATACGTAACTGAACGAAGCAATACCTTGAG
>JADFUC010001573.1:0-80572 GCA_019722365.1 Lithospermum erythrorhizon | reverse complement strand
TCAGTATAAATCATAATCCACTAATATCGTATGATATGAATAATAATCTCAATTATCACCGTAATATAATCCGAAAATCTCAATTATTTTAAATCATATGAATCATAAATCAAAGTTTACTGCATAGTATCAATCATAATCACACAATACACACATATGAGAATAATCCCAAAGATATCACCACGTAATATATACAACATAATATATATGAAAGTCCCCATCGTGAGATTTGTACTTTCACCTCGAGAACCTGACGATGAAAAGCCAATATTTCCCAGCGGAGTCCTGGAGTGCTAGATCAGGCTCGAAACTCTATTCAAGGAATTATGCATTATAACACATTTTGTAGAATAACCTCTCTTGGCATCTATATGAACCCAGTGTTATACTGCGTCTCACCGATTCAAATTGCAATATATGATAAATGGCATCCCCAGACAGGCATATACACTTTTACTATTCCCAGCCTTAACGCTACATTAATAACTGACTTCGTAAAATCTCAATACGGTCATACGCCTTGTACCCCAGCAATAACACTTTAAGCACATTCTAATCAATCCAACAATCAATTGACAACTAATTAATCACCAAATACAACCTCCAATTCAAGCGTTAAATGCTATGGGAAGTTTCCCCAGGCTTTCTCGGCCCGATCTCTCTTATCCCACATCCAGCTTCAATAATTCTATACCAGAAACTTAACTATATTAAAAAGTTCTCTAACCTCATATTACAATTTAAAAGTTAATTTAAAGAAAAAGTCAATAAAAGTCAACCCTCGACTTACACTGACGATAATCATTAAAATCACCGGCCCAATCCCACCTCACGATACTCGGATGAGGGAGAAAATCCACAAGCTTTGTTGCTTTGAATTTAGGCGGCAATCGATGAGAGGAAATGAAAAAAAATTTCAAGGGGGAAATGGAGAGGCATTTGCGGCCATGGAGGGAAATAAGAAGGTTTGGATGAGGATGGAGAATAGTGGTGGTAGGTGCTGGAATATTTAGAGGGGAAAAGAGAATTTAAGTTACATTTTGGTTTCAGTTGATACCTTCGCACCAAATCTCATGAAACCGTTCTGCCTGATATTAAGCTCACCCAGCCGCTATAATCATCAAAACCTTATGACTTCCCCCCTCCATTGGCGAAAATGCTCAAATTTCCCCATGAGGAAATTTTTTCCATTTCTACAAATGGTTATTAAGCCTAAATTCAAGAACAAAGGTTGTGGTTTTCTTTTATACTCATCTCATCATATCTAGGTAAGAAAGATCAAATCTTTTGAAGAGATATTTCTTGAAGTTTTGAAGAGTTGACTTTTGGATTTTTTGATGACTTTTAGATCTTGAATTTATTATGGCATAGGAAATGTTATTTGAGTATCGTATGGGGGGATTAACGGTGATTTTGAGTGATTATTGAGATTTGAAAAGTGGTGGTGTAAGTTGAGGAATTGACTTTTATTGACATTTCTTAAATGAACTTTAAGGGTGTAATATGAGGTTTAGAGGACTTTATTAATATAGTTGTTTGGATGTAAATTATTGGTTTTGAATGGATAGGTAAGAGATTGGGTTGAGAAAGTTTGGAAAAAGGATTCGTATAGCATTTAGTTTGAATTAGAGTTGTATTTAATGGATTGAATTAGTTGTCAATTGATTGTTGGATTGATTAGAATGTTCTTAAAGATGTTATTGTTGGGGGTAACCAAAAGGCGATGACGAATGTTGAGATTTCTGAGAGTTAGCGTTAGAATATGAATTGTATTTGGAATATTAAAAGTGATACCAATCTTGAGAGGATAGGATGATTGCTAAGGGTTATGAGAATTTGAATGCGTGAGCGTGGTATAACACTTCAGAGGTTTATATAGATGCTAAGGGGTTATTCTACAAAATGTGTTATAATGTATAATTTCCTTGAATAGGAGTTGGCTTTGAATCTAGCGAGGAAGTCCATTATTACGCTTTTTTGGACTTGAGGTGAGTACAAATCTCACGATGGGGGACCTTTCATATATATTATGTTGTGCATATTACATGTGATATCTTGGGATTATTCTTATATGTGTATTGTGTGATTATGATTGATGTTATGTGTAAATTCTGATTTATGATTCATATGATGAAATAATTGAGATTTTTGGGTTATATTGTAAGATAGTGAGATTATGCTATCATGCGATGATATTGATTATGATTTATATCATGGGATAGTTGTGAATATGATTCATGTTATGAAAGTTTTTTGTGTGGGCGTATTGTTGTGTGGGCGTGTCTTGATAGTGTTTGATTACTTTATGTGTTACTTGCCGGAGGTGACTGACCGGGAGGTTTGGTGTGGTGTGCATATTGGCTGGGTTGCCCCGTGGATTGGAGGTTTGGTATGATATGCAGCGTTGAGGTGTAGCACCGATGGGAGGATGGAGGTGGAAGCGCAAATGGAGTTATGTGGAGGTGGATTCTACGTATGTGTATTATTTGGAGTGGATTCCTCGTTTGATGCCTTTGTGTCTTTGGCTGACCCACTTGAATGAATTATGCGTTATTTATGATTATAATCTCGTGTGTGTATATTATTACATGTAACGTCGTATAAGAGGATTCTATGTGAGTTGTGGTACATTAGTCATTGTGTGTGGCTTTGGTTGATTTATAAGCATATGTTAATTATATATAAGTATGAATATGTATATGTGAGGGATCGATACGTGGTATTTGTATTCCCACTTCGGCTTAATAAACGACTCCGCTTTTTACTGGAGGCGAGGCGTTTTTATGCCTGGGTTCTAGAGAGGTTGATCGCGAGGTGACAGCATTGACTAGAGAGCTGCGGAGTGGAATAAGTAAACTGTCGATTTTGGAGCAGGTATTATTTCGGTGATGTTGTACAGATTGCTTGGCTATGCAGGTGAAACAAGAGCCGAAAGACATAACCTCAGTGACCGTGTTTTAACTGCATGTTATTGAATTCTACGATGAATTCATCGCCTGTGGCCAATATGAAATGAGAAACTCTTTATGTTGTCATCTGCTCGATCCGTTGACTACACGGTGATTGACGACCTGCCAGGCGGCAAAGCTGACATCGAGCTTGGGTTTTTGGGTTTTTACGTAACGTATTGATTTGCGTGCCTAGGTGTAAGATGATTAGTGGTTGTCGATATTGAGTCTTAACTTTGTGGAGTCAATTTCTTTTCTTTCGTTGACCGTTGGCAATTTGTTGAGGATGCCACTTTGGAAGATTTTAAGATCGACTAGTGTGGTACCACTTGGGGAGGTTAAGATGAATCGTATTTGTTGTTGTAAATTGACACATAGGGGGAATTAGGCGGTTGAAAGTAACTTTGGTACAATTGAAGTTGAATTATGAAAACCTAGTGTTGGCCATTCATGATACTACTACAGATAGTGGAGTTCCATTGAGAAGTTGATTAGATTACATCTTTTACTCTGGATAACTTACGGTGGTTATAGAGGATGTGAACTCAAAGCTGAGGAAAGGGTTTGAAGCTTGAAGACATTAAGAAGATGGATGGGTAGTTTAGAATTTTGTTGGGGAGAAAGAGGTATAAAAGATAGCCAGGAAGAAAATCTATAATGTCGAGTTGGGTTGTTGTGGTTGAGGTTTTATGTAAATCACAAGTATTAAGGGAGTATCTGGTGATTGTGGTATAAGATTGTTGATCCTTAGATGCGTGAAGTTAAATGATGCTTTGAAATAATTGGTGGAGGAAGAGTGTTGAGGTGATAATTATGATAGTTGGACGAGTGTTAGGGTAGAGAGGATTAATTTTAGTTGGCGTATCGAGGATGGGCCACTTTCGTGAAGATGAAGTGAGTTAATGAATCTTGTTTGTCCCGTGTGGGGAATGAGAGAGGCAAAAGAAGATGAGAGTGTCGTAATAGAGTTGATATTGAAATTCTATTCCCAGGTGGATACGAGGAATTGAGATAGGCGAAATAAGAATTTTTTGCCGCTAAGCTGACATTTATTTACGGTGGGCGATTGTCTTGTGATTTATCGATCATCTAGATGTATTCAGGAATATGTTGGTACATACGAAATATTGGAAAAAAAAGTGGTATTGGTGGAATTAAGTATCTGAGAGTACTACATTAATTGGAAATAAGTTAGATTTAATGTACTTGAGCAATTGGGATAAAAGATGGAATATTTTAATTTCATTGTCATTTTGAAGTTCTAAGTTGCTTAAGTTGTGGTGGCTTGGAGAATAAAGTGAAAAAAAAAAAGCGAAATTTTGGGACTGCAGGAGAAAGAAAAAGATGTTTAGCTACATTAATAAAACTTTGAGGAAGCTGGATACATAGTGTTGGTAATTTTATGAAATAAGGATCTTAGCGGGATGGTGATATATTATTTAAGGCGATGATAAATATGGGAATTTTGGGAATTTCGAGGAACATGATTGAGATGAGATTGGAATGAGAATGTTGGTGGTTATTAATGTATGATAAGAGTTGTGTATAGTAGCTATGATGATGGCTTGAGGAAGCACGGAATAGAACCAAAAGCAAGAGATGTATGATACGTGGAGTATATGTTTAAATTTGGTGTAGGATACGTGGAGTTCACAACTGGCTTGTGAATTGAGGAGAAAGTATGAAATTAGATATGAATTTGGTAATAGTTGGAGCATCAAAGATTTGATTAAGAGTGCAATTTGGTTGTTCAGTAGCCAAGAAAAGAACATGAGAAAAAAGAATAATGAAGTTTCTTCGAAAGGTTGAGTATATTAATAGCAATTATATATAACGAAAGATGTTGATTTAAGTACTAAAATTTGTGGTTGAATGAGTTGAGTAAGGAGTTATGAGGTGAATCTAGCCAAATTGTAGTTAGAAGACGTGATAGATGGTTTGAGAAAGGTTAAAAGGGTTAAATGAATCCAAAGGTGCGGATTTGGTTTCTTAAGTCGAGGGAATGAGGTAGCATTCAAGGTGATAAGTGATGTTTGGATATCATGCGGTTTGCAAAATAAGTGATGGCGGTGTGTTCGATTGAAAGGTTGAGGATAAATTTCTCAAGGATGAGTTGAGGAGTTATAAATGGAATTCTCTGCGTAAATTATAAGATTTGAAATGTCATTTCGCTTCGAGAGAAAAGTTGGACTAACGGTAAAGAGAGAATTGGTGGGAATTAATGCTTGGCATGTCGATGAATCTTGGGATCTCACTTATAAGAAAAGGAAAATATGATGGATTTAATATATCGGGTCATAGAAATGGAATTTTTTGTTTTAGAGATTATAATATGGGGGTAACTAATGATGGTGACTATTGCTTTAATGTTAGTTCTAGGATTTGCCGAATTATGGACTGCGAATGTAGATGAAAGGTTGACAAATCCACAGGGCAAATGGAAGTATTAACAAGTGTGGTAGCATATACGTGTTGCACTAGTGGTCGGGGAGCATAGTTATGAGAATGGGCTTTCGTCATGGGTGGCCTCTGTGGGACTTGGTAGTTTTTGAAGGTGTATATCGTGACTTGGGAATAATTGGTATCATGTGAAAGGGAAGAGTCGTTGACCCTTTGACTCTAGGATCTTGAAAAAAAATTTATACTCATGATTAGGATGATGGATTTGGAGAGAGAAATGCTTAATAAGGATAATAATTGAATTGTTACGGTAAGGTGCAAGTTTCTGTAAAGGGTTGAATCGTTATGTGAAGTGTAATTTCCAAGGTTTATATTGGAGCAATTATAAGATGCGTGAATTTTGTAATGGTCATGAGGGCGTGGTCAAGATGTTAAGCGTCGTTTGCAAAACAGCGAGTCAGATGTCGAATTAGAATACAACGGTGGAATTCATGAATTCAAGGGACAAATATTTGGGAGTATTGTAGTATTTGATTATAAAGGCATATCGGAAGAGTAGTGACTATTGTGAGGATATAAGGCGTGTTGAAGTGTGAAAGACTGAGGTTAACGAAGATGATAATTAGAAGTAAGAGAGAGGGAAAGTTGCTCACTGATACCCCAACTTCCAAGCAGTGTTAGGATGCGCTACATCCGGAAGCTATTGAAGAAGATGTTGAGGTTCTAATATTCTTTGAAATGAGATGGGAGGAAAGGAGAAAGAAGTGACAATAGTGATGAAGAACTTCGAGGGAAGAATGGAACTTGATATATGACACACGCCGAGAGAATAAGTTTGATATGTTAAATTATTGAAGGAATGGCATTGGGTGAATACTATAATATAGCTAAGTGAGCGAGGGAGTAGGATTCATAAAGTACTATATAGGGAGAGAAGAAGGGAGGACTAAAGGAAGGTAGAAGTCGGTAACCGTTGTGTCTAACAATTTTGGTAGAAGCACGTGCTGATACTTTGTACGGTATAGAAGATTCGAGAATAGAAGTGTGATGTCAAGAGAAGGAATATGGTAGATTGAAATTTTCAGCTAGACTAGAGAAGCTGAAGACATTAGGAGTGAGATTATCACGAAAAGGGGATATTATTAGCTATTGGAGCTAGTAATAAGTTACAATAAAAGGGTTATCAAGCATTTGGTGTGAATGATCGAGTTAACATTGTAGCATGGATGATATATATATGCATGTTGTTGGGAGTATCATGTGGGAAATCGGATGTTGATAAATCATGGTAAGGCCCCAGAAATATATGATGTTAACCATTGAGCCTAGGAGCTTATATATGCTATGAGTGAGGTGAGAGATAATGGTAGCTTTAGCTGGAGTGTTACATGGCGACATAGTGACCCAGTATAAATGAGAGAATGAAAGGTCTGAGGGGAAAAACACAAGTATTGACCACTATACGATGATGAAATCATGATGGTATGAAATAATGAAATGAAACGTATATGAAGTGTATGTTGATAATGTATTGATAATTAGCAGAATGTGATGCTATATACATACACAGGTAAGGAAAACTAATATATAATGCAAGTTTGACATTAAAGTGGAAATATGACTATACTATGAGGAAGTGGTGTTTTTAAAAGGATAATAATGTAGGAGTATTAGGGAATGATAGGTATTGGTAGTGTATTTACCACATTAGTTGTATCTTTAAGAAAACCTTAGGTGTATTTTCCTCTGGATGCCAAGATAATCGAGTAATAAATAATTTGATGAGTGCGGTTTTTGATAAGAATTTACTTACATTAATGAAATCGATAGTCGATACTTGAGGTGATAAGATGAGAAAACCTGGAAGGTATAGGCGGATAAATATCGGTGATATGGGTATTGATTTTTGAGTGGTATTATTGATGGTTGATTTGAAATATTAATAACATGATAAAATATAAGTTATTGAGTGTTGGTGTAATATGGGATATGAGAGGGTAATATAAATGTGGTGAGGCATGTATGATGAGTATGATTATGATATGATTGGGTGTGTATCAGTTGCGGTAGAAGTAATATTGAGAGTGCGTTGAGGAGAAATGTATTGTTACGAGCGATACCACGATCTACGAGAGATTAATGACTATGTTGAGAGAAGAAATGTGATTGGTGACAAGATGTCATGATGATGAAAGTAAAATTGTGATATCTTGGGATTGACCGATATGTGTATTGTTATGATTGATACTATGTGTAAACTTTTGATTTATGATTCATATGATGAAATAATTAAGATTTTGGGTTATATTGTAGAGATAATTGAGATTATGCTACATATCATGCGATGATAGTGATTACATGATTTATATCATGGGATGAGATTTGTGAATATGATTCATGTTATAGATTTTGTGTGGTGTTTGTGTGTTGTGTGTGGTGTCTTTACGTGTGTTTGATTACTTTATGTGTTGCCCCGGGCCAGTGACCCGGCCGGAAGGAGGTTTAAGTGTGAAATTGATATATTGTGGAGTTGCCCATTCGGGAGGTTTGGTGTGATATGCACATTAAAGGGAATTGTAGCCTCGGTCGGGAGGATGGAGGTGGGGAGGCCTCGCGATTATGTGGAGGTGGATTCCTCGTATGTGTGTGTATTATTTGGAGAGAGTGGATTCCTCGTTGATGCCTTTATTATTCTTTGAAAGCTGTTTCCCTTGAATGAATATCGTTGTTATTTATGATTATAATCTCATGTGTATAGTGTTAATGTAACATGGCTCGTATAAAGAGGATTCTATGTGAGTTGTGAATTTGTTATTCATTGTGTGTGGCACAGTTTATAAGCCGTATGTTGAATTATACAAGTATGAGACCAACCAGCATATGTGGGGATCAGTGGGGTGGTATTTTGTATTCACTCGGCTTAATAGGCGACTCCACACTTCTCTATGGGAGGAGGCGTTTTGTACTGAGTTCTAGAGGTTGATCGCTAAGGTTGTTGAGGAAGGCTGCGTTGATAGGCTGCGGATTGAAGATCGTAGATGAGGCGGTGGTGGCATGGGAGAATTCTGCGCCAGGTCATTTCCACTTTTGTTGTCGATTTGTATATTGTTGAAACTTGGTATTGTATTATTATTCATTGAAATTACGGATTTATGCATTACTTCACACACATGTTGTATTTTAGATTTTTGTGTATCTTGAGTTGTATAATTAAAAAGGTAATTTGTATTATATTTAGTTGTTTTATTGTATATGTTGTTAAGATTTCACACGATGGACAAAAAGTATATTTTTATTATTATTAATGTCAAATAGAAATGCTTTTTATGTTGTGTCCATCGATCGGTGACTAAATTGTATGGGTTGTGCATTGACTATAACCTCGGCGGGGCGACACAGGCGAATCGTTACGTATTCGGTTATTTAATGCACAAAGTGAATTTAGTTACTACCAACTACGCTTGAACCTAAATAGGTTAGAGTTAAATTAGGTTAAAAAATTTCTGTTATTCGGTTCGATTCGTCGGTTCGAGATGGGTTTGTATTTGTTGGCACCTCTAATACAAGAGCTTTAACTACCTTAGCCACTTGTATTTGACATTGAATTTTAACATTATGGGCATGCAAAAGTCAACAGTCCCGCTCGAAAAAAGTGACTGAATCTAGGCTTGGTTCAACCTCAAAATAAGAAAATTTAACAACTTTAACGTGAACTCCTTTTATCCTAAAAGATCATCTCATTTATTTACGATAATCAAATTTAACGAACTTTGAGACCTTACACGACACATTACTTAAAATTGTCACATTTGATTTTCGATAGTCAAACTAAACAAATCCGTTAGTTGAGGCTCCCAAAATTTGTTAATTGTCCACTAAAAAGCAAACCAAACAATCTTCTCAAGTGGAGGGAGAATTATGACTGCAAATCAAACATTTCAAAGCGAGAAGAAGCTTGAACTTCATCAGAAGAGTATTGAATGGAACGTCAGGCTGGACTTGTCAAACCTCGACCTGGCAGCCATTTAGAAACCTTCAAACCATTACTTAAGATTAGGCTCAATCATTGTGTAGAGCCCAACCGCTCCCATCCCCACCAACACCATTGTCTGAAATAATGATGTTGGCTTCATCAAGATTTTAACCACAATAGCTCTTGGAACTAAGTATTCACTAAATATTGGTTAGTCTCTTCAAACGCATATTTGTCAGTTGTCTTTGTACAACCTTTCAAACGGACTATATAATATATATATCCCAAAAGAAGCAACATATTTGCCGAAGCAGGAACAACTAAAAATGCAGCAAACCATCAAGCATAATTGTTCACAAAACACCTTACAGGGAGCAAATGAAATGGCGTTATAGAATAACAATAATGTTTAAAACAATTTATTGATATATTTAATCAATCATTCATCCATCTCATTAGATGACGCTGGAAACCATGATCTTTTCAATTTTCCTCTACGTAACAGACAGAAAGATCCACGTGAACCATCTACAAACTATTGTATACTGTGAAGCATTTCTCCAGAGAAATCTCTAACGAATACAATTGACAGCAATTTTAGATAAACATACACTATATAATACACTATATATAAGGTCACTGGAAAAATGCTAGAATCGGAGTACGTCAACATACCTAATCACCTCGTGTTTGCATCAGCACTTGTTAGAAGCAGTTCTGCAACAAAGAGAGTTTGTAATCGATTGCACAAGGGAAACAATTGAAAACTACATTAATACTTCACTGTTTTGTCAAAGTTCGTTTCCTTCCAAGGTCAAAAGCAGAGGAGAAAGAGGAGGCGGGGACTAATGAGGATAGATTTATAGACCTTCATTCCCTGTTAACAAACAAGTGAAGTGGTCCAAAGACATTACCTTGTTAAGCTTCTTGGAGGCAGACTGGGCTTATCTTCATAATCTTAGGTCATGCCATTTGTGATCAACATATTATTGCCAACATCTGCAATATCCTTGAGACCCTGGAAAAATCGCATGACAATATATTAAATATACACTTCATTGAGTGAATAAATTCTTACTTTATTATGGGCACATTTCGTATTTGGTTGTCAAACTTTTTAAGTTTCCAAAGACAATTTCTCATGTATCTGATATTCAGTGAAAGCACTACATTACTTGATAGAACTTTGAATGAATTGAACTAAGGATAACAATACATTTCCACAGAAGGCAAAAAGCATGCATGATTAAATTGGAATCAATGGATGATGCTTATAGGTACAAAAGAATGAACTTCGGAGATAAATAGTTCACTGTTAATAATCATCCTGTATGAAAATAAATGAAGACCAAAGTATAATAATACTACCTCCATCCCTAAAAGATTGCCTAGTATAATATTCAATGGTCAAACTCCAAATTGATCAACTTTGCAGTCTTAGTTGACACAAACATAACTTTGATTTGAATCAAAATTACCATGTTAACAGAAAAGTATGTTGACAATAAGTATTTTGATATATTTTTCACCAAATATTATACATGCACAAAAATTACAAGAGTTCAAAATTTTAAAAGTCAACATCAAATTCAAAACTAGAAAATCTTTTTAGAATAATAATAATGAACAAAATACTGAGAAGTTAAAGGAACTACCATGAGACTTGGTGTTGAGGTGTTAACGAATTTCAGTTGTTCCTGAATTTGTGAAATACAGCCAACTACTATCAGAAAATTAAATTTGAAGGTTTATAATGGCAAAATAATAAGAGACCAATACTATTAATTCAAGGAATTAAAGACATGATCTAAATGTTGTATTAGCATGCCTTTTTACTTAGTTATCTTCCCATCTGCATGAGAAAAACATGATATCGATGGATTTTTTCATGAACTGTCCATCTGTTTTAGGAGTGGAAGTTCCTATTACGAGCCGTGTAATATAACTCATAGCTTCCTCTTTTTTCTCAACCCCTAGTTTAGTATGAATTCTAGATGAGATGTCCCTTTCTTTTCTTTTCAGCAGACTAAGCCTATGTTTTAATGAGTCGTGCAACTTCTGTAAAACTCTGCTCCACCTGACGCAGAGATGAATATCTTAGAGGCAAGCATATATTTACATACCTGGAGATTCTCAGGCATTTTCACCCTCTTTCCATTAACAATGTCGCAAAGATACATCACACCAGCATTTGCAAGTTCCTATTACGAGAATAGCACACAAAAGAGTATCAAGTCTCCATTCATTTAAGTTGTTGATGTAATATAACTATCCACTTATGCAACTTTTATTTATAATTACTATGGAACTAAACTATAACCTGTTTCTCTTCAAGTGAAAGAAGCTTGCCATCCTGAAAACAAATAGATATTATTGAATATAATAGCACAAGCACTAAAACATGACGAGTAATACATGAGACATAGTTACATAAACCGACATCAAGTTATTCATATTTATTGTCTAAAAGTCAAAACAAAATTTTAAGCCTAGAAAATCTTCTATGAAATCGTTATGTCATCATCCGCCAACAGGAAAACAAGCCCACACAGGTATGGGGTCGAAAAACAAATAAATCATGCAAATTTATAGACCATGCCGGTTTGAGCTAGAGGTTTAGATACTGGGAAGTAATGAGGTTACAATGAGAGAAGTTGGTGTCTACATGCGAGAAGACAAAAGTTCAAGTTCCCTAAAGTCTCATAGTAGATATTTTATCTATCAAATTGTCCATCTCAGCTATTTCAGTATTAACAATTTAAAAAAAGGTTGAAGTAAATCAAAAGCATTTTAGAAAAAAAAATAAAATAAAATCATACTCTGGATGTTAGGAACTCAAATTTCAAGTAACTTCACCAAGCTATACTCACCAGACCAGAAGCCATCCTTCGTAATTCATCCAAGTCGTAACCAATTTGAGAGACATCACCCCGTGCATTAGTAACCTAGTTGTCAAGTTTCAAGAAAAACTTCGTCAGAATTTTATATAGTTAACTCACATAGCATTCTTGGCTGGCTTCTATGTGGCACTAAAACAACATCATCATTGGTAAAGCTAACCAGATTCCCAGAATTGACTACAATAATTCTACCTCATTTCTAATTAATTTTGAGATCTCTATCTGCTCATCCATCTTCCCATCCAAATTTTCAATTCGCTGTGTCAAGTGCCTCTTTGTTGCCTAAAGAGACCAGAAAGTTAATAATATGATGGGCAGTCCAAGTCATAAAAAGAAAAAAAGTTCATCTGTATAGAACAATAGACTAATATAATATCAATGTGAAAAGATGATGGGATTTTCTCATTTACTACCCATGACGGAAAAAAAGAAACAGTGATGTCAACTCTACTTTCAGCAAAATATAAGAAAAAAACATTTCAGATCCATTACTGCTGTGTTTAGAGGCATCCCCCAATGCATACGGTTCTATTTATGAAGCCAGAAGTTTAGGACTGATTTTTTAGCAGAGTTTTCTAACCAAGGAGCGATGAATTGAAGCACGAGATGGAAAAAGTGTGACCAGGATAATGTGGAAATGATTATAAAAACGGAAACGATCAAGTTCATTAACTTCATCTGAACGAATAGACCAATATGAAGCACTTCTGTTGGAATCAACTACTCAAAATTCATAAATTAGATATTAAGATATCTCGAAATAAAGAACAGCTCATTGACGTCAATAAGGCATCAAAATATCTACGCTAAAAAACAAGCTAGTGAATTGAAAGCATCACATAAATAAACAATAAGAGAGAATTCGAATGACAGGATCATTTTAAGACAGAGACGAAACATGTTTGTTTTGTAAACAATTCAAATAACAGAAGATGCATATTGAAGTATCCACCAGATAAGTCTATAAGGGAAGAAAAGGAATTGACAAGTGGTTGCCGCAAGAGCATCTGAAACATGCCCCAAATGTTTTGTCAAATTTGAAACAGCAGTTGCCATACTAGCCTTTGTTACATACATAAGATCGGAGAATTTGATACCCTAAGAAGAACAAAAGACAGCCTCAGTTCATTGGATGCAACATAAATGCAAAATCTAAAGATTATCCCATGCAAAGCATGCCTATTTTGAACTTTTAAGAAATGAAAAAATATAACAGCCAATTTATAAAGGAAGGAAGAACAAGGGACAGAGACCAACATTAACAAATACTAGTAGATGATGATATGAACCACTAAGAAAATGTCAATTTACCTTCCACCACATGTACGCATAGCCCAAGGCCCCCAGAGTTGCAACAGGAACAGCCACGTTTGTTAAGTTACCTGTGCAAAGGAAAGCAAAAGAGAGGTCTAAACTTAGAAAAACTGCATATTTCATATTGAATTGAAAGTCAAAGCCCATGATGCGTTATTCTATTATAGTTTATGCACATTTCAGTAATTCCTTTCGTTTCACTTTTGCATGACATAGATCTAGAGAGCTAAGACTACATCGTAAGAAAGTACCTCCAGAACTTCCATTCAGAACAGTAATCTGTCTAGCTGAGGCCAACTGTCTAATCTCCATTGCCAATCGACGAACCTGCGACACAAAATGTATAAACTCTATAAAATGCATGACATGGTACATACATAATAAACAACGCCTCAACAAATTTAATACTCAAGTTTAGAAACAAAAAGTTTCAAGTTAAAGACGAACCTGCGCAGCCATGGCATCTGAACTATCAGCATCACCATCTCCCTTATTTTGCTGAAGTCCTTTGATGAGATTCTGCCAAGTTATATGTCAGAGTAAATTAAGCAGTCCAAAACCTGATATTCATTCATAAGACACTCCCACCAAACACAGGCACACAATACAACAATTGAAAAATAAAAAGGAAAAATATTTCACTTCTGGCTCGTTAATCTGAAAAATCTGGATTACTAACTTAGATATATAAACTAGCATTCAATAATGCCTTAAAATCGGCTAACATGTTTATTTTAATTTTAATTATGTGACACCCCAACACAAAATGGCTAATGTGATATGTTTGATATGATTTGATTGATACTACTCATACCATCAAAATAATCTTCTTTTCGGAAGTCGAGTCATAAAGCGCTCAAGATTAAACAATACTTTGCAGGTAGTGCGAGATGAGTGAACCTTTGTAAGTGAGGATAAAAGGTGTTGAAAGACCACAGTTATTTGTGAAGTTGGTCGGAAATCTAAATAACTTTTATCTTAACACGAGGAGTTAGGCTTGAGCATTTACAAATGGTATGTCGAGCAAGCTATACGGAACAAGTGAGAACTATATTCTTTACGATTACAGAATTACTAAATAGAAGACGGGGGCAACTTAAAGAGACCGTAAAGTACTTCCTCTAGAATCTCGCTTACGGATGTTACTACCGTCGAAGATGATATGGTTTGGGTCACTTGAGAGAGGGCGTTGAGTATTTAAATTAGAAATGTGATACCGACTGAAAATGGGTGATAATGAGTATATTTGATATGATTTGATTAGTACTAATCGCCCACCCAAGTAATATGTATCTTAACGAGAAAAGCCAACTGTAAATTACAAAAGTTAATCTTGTTTGACGAGTAATATTGTGAGATGGGTGACCCACTGGAAACTTTCTCAGTTAGCACGTGAGTGACCACAAAACGTGGTAGAAATACGTAGTCTGCGACGTCAGTCTATCAAATCTAATAATGTACCGACCAGGCTTTCGGGATGGGACATTACAAGTGCAAATGCGCTGCTACTTGCTCTTACAGGGGCAAAGTGACTAAATTACCACATGGGAGTCTAGTCCTCTATGGGTAGAACCTACACCTATATGATGTTAAGCATGCAATTTCCATGATTCGGCTCCAGCATATTACTTCATATAACAGAACGTACAACATAATATTAATACTATCAGACAGAATTTCTGAGCTTAAACACAGCAAAATTTCTTTCAAAGAGGCTATCCATCAATTCGAACTTGCAAAAGCAACATCTGCTCACATACCATAAATTATAAACATTCACGATTTTGGGTGTGAATGTGTCAAATTACTTATCCTTCGGTCTATAAGTAACCATCTACACGAGAATTATTTTTTTCTTTCTATCGAGTTAAGGCAGGTAAGATAGGATACATAAGAGTAATATCCATTGTAGTTAAAATCACTGCATCAAAGCTCACCAAATCAACAAAAAAAAGCGCTATCCACAGGTGTAATTGAGCTACTAAAATGTAAACAAACACAATATATAAGGAAAAAACAACTTAACCAAAACTGTACTAAGCTATTAAACACTAATCAAAGTTTAAATAGCAAAATTAAACTAGAAATATAAATTCACGCAACGATGAAAGCACGGTACCTGAAGTTCGCCAAACACATCGGATAATTTACCATTCTTCAACAGAAGAGTACCAGTATACCCTATCAATAAAACACACACACACACACACTACATGATCAACTTCTGAAGCAAAAAACTCAAATACTATCTAAATCCTAAAACGATTGTCCAGTTTGATTTGCAATTGTCAAAATTAACCAACTTTGCAGCTTTAATTAACACATATAACATTGATTTGAACCAAAACCATGATATTTATAATAAAATTGAAAAGTGAAAAGTACCGGTGCCAACTAAGATGATGATCCTTGAAAGTCCCATTCCAGTTTGCATAGCCATTATGAATTTATGATGAACGAATAAGATTAATTGATTTCACAACCTAAGTACTTAAGGTCGTCTTGTGTTTCAGGCTATGTCAGGCTATGGTTTGGTTCAATGTTGAGACTCACAATTCCATCCTGAAGTTCCAATTACACTTATTCAAAATCGAGTTGGGTAATTATTCCAACTCCCTTCATCCCAATTTACTTAATCTAGTTTAAAAATATTTTATTGCCATGCTTATTAATATTACTAATATATCCTAAGAAGTACTTTATCAAAATACTTTAATAATCATAAACCAAAAAAATTTTTATTAAGCTGATAAAAAGTTTAAAGCGAAGCAACAAGTTATCCGTTTTTTAAACAATGCGGGATGACAAATCTCACCTGACTCTCTATTACACTCCACTTTCTACCATTATCGACTCTACTATCTCGGCCAATCCTATAAAGTCTGTCTCTGCATCGTTTTTTGAGAAAGTCGCTCCCTTCTTGATCCCTCTGGAAGGTGTCGCTTTTAAACCTCGAAGGTCTCAAGCGAGTCTTGAAACCTAATCCGCCACCGCGCGAAAGAATCACGTACACTCTAACAATCAAGCTAAGATTTCAGATTTTTGAAATGATTTGAAGCAATAAATAGCAATTAAGAATGAATGTACTACGAGGGAGGTGCATTTATGTATTAAAGACAAAAGAAACACACATCAACTTCAATCTCCTCATTCCCCGCTATAACCCAGTGCTTCTCTTTACACGTGTCCTCGGATGAAAGTACAAAGCTCATTCGGGTGATAAGCCCCAGGCAAAGGTACTTTTACCTCCGTGAATTGTGTACTTTTGGATTTTAATTGTCAAACTCTCCATCTTCCTTTCTCTCTCAATCTCTCTCTTCGCCTTTAACCCCAATCCTTCAACTTCTCACACCTTTCACGATAATGTTACCTTTCACATAATGTATCTTCCCGTAAAGAGACCCGCAAACTCGGTGGTGTATGTGTTTTCATGGTTCTTCTTCGAGATTTCCTTAATTAGATCGGGGTAAAGTTTCGGCTGCTCTTGTATCATCTCTTTCCAAGGTGGTATCTCTTTCGAATCGGCCGAGGCTTCCTCCCCTCTTTCATGAATTCTCTTCTGATCGTGGCCGTTAGATATTACTCTAGGTTATTAGGATTGGCTCTCTGATTTGGTTTGTATGTATAACCTACTTTGATTTCCGTCTTCTTCGAGTAAGTTCTGGGATGCCATGGGTTATTTTGGGCATGGGAATAGAAAAGTTCTTATATCCCCAATTTTGACTGCTTCTTGGACCCCTTCTTTTCCTCAAAATGTCTGTGGTTTCTGGTCCTTCATGATTTCTCGATATTTCCTTCGCTTTCTTGCTTAACCCATGTCTTCTTGAATTGTGATATGTCCGGGCGCTCGATCATGAATTCCCTCACTTGGGGGCTTCCACATCCGCCCTACGCAGTTGATTCCCCAAAGACCCGACTCACCTATCACGGTAATGGACCTCAAATCCTTTTGCATTCTGCATCATACCGCCTTGGGTCCGTGGAGTTCACTTATGGATATTTGAAATTTTCCCAAGACCAAGATCCTTTTGCTAATATGGCGATTCCTCGACGCTGCTCTCACACCAGGTCGCCTAACGAGGCGGATTTATTTAGGGGTACAATATTACCATTTCATAGTGGCTTATAGGATGCCGAATAAAACCCCATAGTTTCCGCTCTTTCTTTAACATGCACACCACTTCACATTTGGGGGTCGCTTTATTTCCTTCTCGGGCCGCTCGAAACGCAAACATCTTTTGTCGACCAAGACAAAATCGCTAAAGTTTAGGTGGCATTCCAAATGGTATTTCATGCAGAGGGAGATGCTTCCAAGAGGCGGGGACCTCCTGTTATCGCACCCCTAAATTTAAGGAAACCACTCACTAAGGCCTGGGACGCCACTTGAAGTGACTTTTCATAAACCTCATTATAAAGTATTTTGAGAGAATGGTGTTTAATCCGAAATGCATGGGTCTCGATCCCTGGCTTCAAAGAGTTTTGACCAAACCGGAAGCCTCCTATTGATCAGTATAACCCCCTTATATTTCTGCTGAATCTCCTTAGCTTTACTTCCTTTTCTCTCGACCTAATGCTTAATCTTTCAGATGCACGGGCCGTAGTCAAGCAAATGAGGAGTCAAGGTGCTACCTCCTTCTAAAAAATTAGCTGGCAACCAAATATTCCCTTTTTCTAAGTAGCCAAAGTGATTTCCAGAAATTACTATGGACCCCGAGATTCTCAGAGAAAAGTGTGGCTCTCACTCTGTGGGTGGTCGCTTATGACTCAGGCTGCCCACCAACAATACTGCGAGGAAGAGGCCTACACCTACCAAGCGCCGCCTCCCTGTACCTATTCCCCTTGCACAATTTTTATTACTTCCGCTAAATCCTGCCAAGATCCTGCATTTTGACTCGACCAAGATCCTCCCTTTCTCTATTCCTCGTTAAGCGCAAGCGCCCTCTCACCGTGAATACTTCAACAGTTTGGGAAATCAATGAGAATTGATTCCTTTCGTGTATTGCATGCTCCTTAAGTATAATTGTGTATCAATTCATTACTGGGTTGGTTAAATGATTATCATGTATCAATTGGTATGGCTAGCTCTGGGTTCTCGCTTTACAATTTAAGCGGTTACGAAATGATTGCTAGATCTTACCATTAATCGCTATAATAATAGTAATTGGTCAATTATTATTATACAAACTTTACTATTATCTCAGCCTGTAGCGGCCACACATACATGTTGACGTTGGATTATATTTCATGTACGAAATTAAACTACATTTGCTGTAATCAATGAGAGTTGATTGTAATGAACGAATATTCTCAATCGGATTTTACATTGATAATGTAAAATAGAAATTAGATGAACCCTTAATTAATTAATTAGTCACTGAATTGAATTCCTCGAAGCTTGCTGTTGAGAATCATACATTATTAACAACTCATAGTGGCTTCTGATTTTACTTAACGGTTTAATTAAATTTTAATCTGGCCTTCTCATTAATTGTGTTGATAAGAAGGCAATCAAACCTATTAGGTTTTCAACACAAGTTTGATTTTTCATGAAATGAAATGAAAAATCCTCCTCCTCCACATTTTCTCCATACGTCGGTAAAAGCACGCCAGGAGAATTGAAAAATTTTCCTCTGATTCTTTTCATCCAAATCAACCTACGCTCTAGGCAAAACACAACGTAGGATTCAACCTCTCCCCGTGTGCAATCCGCCAACTGAGGCACTACATTTGAAGTGCTCAACGAATGGAAATCTCAAAGAGGCTTCAGCATCTGGAGATAGACTTACCGGCATCTCAGAAGTAAATTTTCGTATTCATAATTGTTAATTATGTATTAGATTGTTTTATATCATTTTGAGGATCCGATGTGCGAATTTGGCGTTTATCACAAACGAATTCATACTGTATTCCCAATGGCCTCGCAGCCTTACCAAGTTTGATATATTTTTATCTAATTTTAGATTGTGTGTTGATATAGTTAAATAGTTAATTTTGATTATTTCATGATTTATATATTCAATTGATGAATATATAATATGAAAAAGTCAACTCCATTTTTATATATGCTTCACATGAAGCTGGAATCATCATTTCATGAATTGATTTTGATGCATTTGATGTTTATTTAATTGTTTCATGAATCGAAGGACGAAAAAATTGATTAATTTCGCATTTTTAATTCGAGGTAGAATATTTCTTTCTATCTCCCATAAATAGGTTTCATGAGAAATTTGTGAAAATATGAAATTAAATCTGTGTGTTCTTGATCCCTTGGAGGTTCTCATGCTGAGCTTTTTCCACAGAATGTTTTTGCCCCCTCAAGTACCCAAAATTCTATTGAATTTCTGATTGTTTTGGGTTTAATCAAAATCAGAAGTGTTTCTTGATAAATTACCACTTGACGTGTTCACTAATAATATTGTTGATGTTCAAGAAAATCCCAGAATTTTTAAATTTTTAGAGCCTCCAAACAAGTTTTTACAAAAGTTGCAATTAATCCTAAAACGAAAACCTAAATGAATTACCAATCCGCGACCTCCTCCCGGCGCCATTTAAGCCCATTGACCGCACCGCCGGCGCCAAAGTAAGCCGGCCGTGGGTGGCCGGAGGCCGGCGTTTTGGTCGCTCGGGCGTTCGTCAGTCCGCTTATAGAAACCCTAAATGTAATTTTGTAATTAGTTTTTGGCTCGGAAAATTATTGGTACTATTAATTTTGTTTAAATGTTAAATCATAAATTTTGTCATTAAGATACTTGAATATATATCTCTTGAATGGATAATAAATTTGATTTATATTTCCCTTTCATAATGGCTTTCATTAATTGATAATTTTGAAAATATGTTTCAGTTTCTGGTGACTTTTAAATTTTAAATTTTGGAGTTAATTACTTGTATTAACATTCCATGATTTAAGTGACTGATAATTATTGTAAATAATTATCATTAATCATGTAAAATATATTTAAATTCAAAATTTTACATTAATTGTAAAAAATAAATGGGTACTAATTAGTCAATTATGAACACATTTAACTTACTTACTTTAATAAGTGATATTATTTATTATGCATTTATTTGTTTTAATGTTTTTCCCATATATATTGTTATGGAAATGGAAAAGAGTGTATTTAGATATGAATCTGTTTTTAATTTGTCATTTATAGTCCGTATCGAATGTCAGAAATCCACCGCCGAGTCGTATTTTTTATTCTTGTATTCATTTACCCACAAGCCCTCGCATGTCACAAGTTGGGTTAGGAGTAGTAAGGCTGTACTAACAGGCATTGAAGATAGCATATCCACAAAGACGCACTGGAGAACTTGTAAGTTTCTAAAGGAGTCAAGAATACAAGACTCGCAATTTGTTGCGCTTATTTAGACTTATGTTAGCATTTCACTCTGTTAAGGATGTAATAGGTCCTAGGGGTCATATCTATATCTAATAAATGTGTGTTATTTATTTATTTTCATGTTGTGCATGTTGCTTGAATATGCTTATCTATGCATGGTTAAATAAAGTTAAATAATATTAACTTCACCACCAAAATTTAAGCAACGACGTGGCCACCTTAAAGCTTGTAACCGGTCAGATTTATCCTGATAATAACTGCTGACGCATAGCTTTGCACTTAGACAGACAAATGATCATGCTTGAAGCAATTCCTGTTCTGTACTTTATTTAATCATCCAAGCACTTGGCCTAATCCTAGCCCAAGTAAAAGACCCTGAAATAGCATGTCAACTATAGTCATGTAGTTTCACATAATCAATGAAGAACCCGCCTCATTATAAACTGATTCAAACGTAGTTTATGTCATTGGATTTGTATGTATATAAGATCCTTGACACCTCAGTACTAGATCTAAGTATCGGTAATATATTGCCAACTATCTTGGTAAACACGTGATGACTGTTTTCTGGAACCATGACCCGCTTATTTCCAAGTTGCATATTTCCCACAAGTGCTTTGGTTAACATTAAGTTTACTCATTTTATCTTCACCATTCAGCTGGGGCAAACTAAATGCATGATTTTAAATAAAAATAAGTTAAGTGTGGAGACATCCAAATTAATTTTGGTTTGACATGCGTGCCAAGAACGCCATCTTTCAACCACTTGAATCTTGTCAGATGTTAATGAGGATAAACTTTAAATGTCACACAAACATTTAAAGTTCGATTCAATCATATTCACTGATTCCAATCAAAGGTGATGCCAGCCACTTCAAATATGCCATTATCCTCAGCCACCAAACAAGTCTTTTAGAAATGATAAATAGTTTGATCTTTTATAACCTCTGAACAGAAAAACTATTGAATGATCTTTTGAATGTTGTACTCCATTTCAGACAGTGATTGGCAATAGTTTCTCAAATACGAATATGGTTCATGAATCATGAGTGGAAACAAAAGCCATAGCGGTATTTAGAACCAAATAAGCAAAGTTGTTATCTGTCCGGTTCTCACGTCAATACAGCTGAGTGAATTATGGAACTATAAGTTGAAATAATGATTCGCTTCCATTGGCTCTTAACTCTGCAAGCATAGTTAAGCATTTTTAAGAACATTTGTATCTATTATAGATTTGATTAAATCCTCATATCCTCAACCAATTTTGTTGTCAAAGCCGTATACTGTCTTTGGTCGGGCCATGTCGTAGAACACTGAAGCTCTCGAATCTCGTCATGATTTAACTCATGGATACGGTTTCTTTGCTGGATAACGAAGATATTTGAAGACGCGATACAGTTGAAAGTACGAGCCTCCTTGTGCAATGATAGGCGATCACATTTAGCAAGAGTTAATACAGCTTTTTTTCAAACCTCCATGGAAGATGGCTGCGACCCTTAAACTACTTTGCACTTGTAAGAGTAGAAAAGAGTGTCAATAAGACTTACACGCTTTCCATATCAGTGATTCCGACATGGGAAACACTACTCTACTCTTTCTTTAAAAGGAAGCCTCAACAACAAACGATTGAATAACACTTATGGATAATATCTCAACAAAGACTGAGTATAATCTTGAAAGATGAACTAAGTCAACTCTTACTAGACTCCTCATGGGAGTGTTCAATTAGTCTAAACTAAGTTTGTATGTTTACATACAAGTTAATTAAAGAGAACAAGACTCTGAGTATAAATCTTGAAAAAGATGAACTAAGTCGAATTTAGCTGGAGGTTCAGTCTAAATTTCATATTAATTTAAAGATTCGAGAATTAACGATACATCGAGTTGAGATAAGGGTAATGAAAGGACCATATGAATACTATCAAGTTCCGAGTCGGCATTGTATCGAGTATAAGTAGTATATCATCCGAAGAACGAGACATCATTCAAAAACGTACTTGTTGGCGCATAATGAATGGTAAATTGTGTTTAATGAAGTTAAAACACAAATGGCAGATCTTTCTACCCCTCATATGCTCAAGATAGTTTCCCTCATTCAACTCTTGATGTGTCATTAGCTGAGTGATACAAGTAAGGATTGGCGCTTTAACGTGGTCAAGCACAAAGAATGAAATAATCTCACATATTAAGGTCAAGCACCTACCTTTTAAATTAATTTATTCAGAAAGCCTAACCGCGAGATGCAACTAAGAGTTGTGTTTGATAAACAAACTTTAAATGTCTCGTAGTATAGGATAAGCAGTATTATGTCACCGTAGTAGACATAATTTTAACTCGTGATCCAAAGTTGATGGCTAAGTCATTTTGTACATAACTGCATGAAAGCCGATATTTATTTCCATCCACTATAAATAAGCAAAATTTTATTGTACAGCATAGTAGTCTTCATTACGGCACAAAATAGTGGAATTAAATATGTGACTTGAATTTATTCATGGTCTGTGAGGGAGATACTCAAACTAGTGACATTAGAACCCTTCGGTTTATCAAGGAGTATCCACTTCGATGCATTTAAAGCTAAAACGCAAAGGATAAAATTATCAGTTGAAATAAATAATTACTAAATGACCTGGAAAGTTAAATTCTTCACTTTTATATCATGAAAATCAATGTTAATCAAGAGTTGACGAAGAACCTTGGAGTTCCTTAAAGGTTAGTGGGAGCCGAATCGCATAAATAAAAAAGCTCGTATACACCAACGTCAGCTAAATTCTCTCCCTACAACCTCAGCAGATAAGAATGATTGGGATTGGGTATTACTCATGAGCCTCTGGGGCCTACATATAGCTAATATTACTACGATCACCATATTATATATATGTGAGCTTGCATGACATTTGCCGTTAAGCTTAAGATGTCATAAAGCCCGAGGTGATTGAAATCTACAACAGAGCCGGTATTTTCCTCTTACTGATAAAGGCAACTCTTCACAGGTATAATCCCACTAGTAGTGGCCTCAAGACAACGAGAGTGGTTGAAGCCCGGCTACATAGTAATAAAGCGATTCAATCGAGTGCCGCCACAGGTCATGTTGTGTACCAGCCAACCATGACGTAGAGCATGATTCCCCGTGATTGGAATTGTGAAGTTTTACTAAAGGTATTCACGCGGATTCGAATACGCTGCAGTAATCGTAAGAGAATAAGAGGTAAATATAGTTACATGGAATGGACTGTTGATCTTCACTTAAATCGAATGTGATAGTAGCATTATGGACGCTTGTACCATATGAAAGCTATTAGCCAAGTAATTTTCATAATAGGACCGAGTCTAGTACGCCGGTGAGTAAACTAAAAGGAAATCTGAACTCAAGATTAAGCAACTTGAATTTACCAATCATGAAAGTTGGTAATGTTGTTAAAATTAATATGCATTTAATAAGACAGATGTGTTTTTAACACAATTTCTCGAGTCGTGGTTGTAAACTCCTACCCGATGAACTCCTGAGAAATGGTTGAAACTCCATTTCGATCATAGCCGATGACTTTCATGTCAGATAAATCTTAGTCATCAATGATTCCTTGGTCGGTACTCTCCACGATGAATGTAAAAGCACGCTTGGTAAGTAGTATTGCAAAGGATAAGGGATTGCAATCACTATCCTCTGTTTATCTTAGTCATGCAAGCTTAAAAGCGTTCCATTAATGGATTTAAGCACGCATCTCGAGCCGGCATCCTTCCATTCATGCTCTACTCCAGCTTGTTGATGGAAGGAACTGAACGTGGCAAAGTTCCTGGGGAGCTAGTTCATCTTAATTTCTTTGGAATAAGTTAAAGTAAATTGATTAAAACAAAGTCTGCTTTGTGTTTTAATCGATTATCGATTTCCCTAACTGGCCATACGGACGCGCCGAGTTCATTCATATACCCATTATTTATTTCATGGTGCCGTTGGAAATATATGCAATATATATGCATTGTATCCCCTGGAGTGAGTGAAAAGTTAAATCCTTGTGGGTTGGTCTTATGCTTTCTGTGAGAGGGAACATGAATTGTTGATTACACCCCTTCAAGCCTAGGAAACATGCGGATGCCCAAAGCGTCTTCGTCGACATAGTTAGGCTACAAACATTATATGACTAACATGGTGCTTTTTATTGGGGTGATCAAGATTGATCACGCACCGGGCAGATCAATACTGCGGGCCGCACCTGGGTGATCGGGAGTCGTAATACCGAAAACGACCGTGAAGATACGTATATCCGTGTCCATGATATTTTGCTTAGAATTTTAGGTTCGTGACAATTGTGAGAGATCTGCTTCATATATATATAACTATCCGTGTTATATTGTTCTTACTTTGACTATGACCAAACGCCCGTCTTTGAGCAGTGATTATAATCAGATATGTCAGGGTCATTATAATCATATTTTATATATTTGGGAGATTTTATCTGCCCCCGAGCATACAAGACCTCGTGCCTCTCTGCTGGTTAGCTTGGTACTTATTTGTTTAAGGGATTTTCATAAATGCTTATTCAGCCTATACTGAAAGTTAAAAGTTGTGTTTATGACATACTTCATGGTTACTTTAATTTGAGATCGCGCCGATAAAGCGAATTGCGAGTGGTAATCGCCCGGCAAAGGAGTGTTGGAAATCACCGAGAATTCGACTTTTATTGTGCCTCGCCGCAATAAATTGTAAAATGCGTTCATTTACCGGGTTGGTTAAATGTATTTACCGAACTTGAAGTGCTCACCCCGTAATCGTGATTACTAGCTCGGGGTTCTTATGATAATTTAAGGGTTATTGCTTTTATTACCAGATCTACTATTAATCGCTATAATAGTAATGGTCAATTATTATTGGTTAAGTACAACCTTTACTATTATCTGGTTTCCTTGTAAGGTCACATAATACATACAATGACGCTGGATTATATTTCATGTATGAAATTAACTACATTTGCTAAATTGAGAGTTGATCAGAATCAACCCAAATATTCACTGGGATTTGCCATTGTATAATGTAAAATGAATGGATAACCCTAATTAATTAATTAGTCGTAATTGAACACCCGATGGTTAGTTGAGCCTCAAGTTTAGTAACTGGTAAGCCATTAACAACTTGTTAGTATCCGATTTTACTTCTAATTTTGCCTAATCAAATTTTCTAACGGCTAGCTCATTAACTATTCAAGTCATAGCCTTTATTACATATAATCTCTCAAACCCTTATTAGTTTTCAACAATAAGTTTGACATGAAATGAAACAGCAATCCTCCCACATTTTCTCCATATGGCCTGGAAGTACGCAGAATTGAAAAATTTTCTCGATTTATCATCCAACCCAAACCCGCTGCTCTAGCAAACACAAATGTGGATTCAACCTCTCCAAACCAAAATAGAGCACCACATTTGAAGTGCTCAACGTTGGAATTCAAAGTTGAGTTTTAGAAAGATCGAGAGATTCCTACCGCACCGTAAGAATTCTTGTATTCAGCAATTTTTGGAATTTCATGGTGCTTAGATTAATTTGCTACCATTTCGGTGATCCCATTTGATGACCTTTAAGTGCTTATCACAAATGAAATTCATACTAGATTCTAACATCTACATCCAACTCCTGGCTTTCCTATGGCCTGATTCCTCCGCCCCTAAAGTCGCCACATATGGTATTCCTGCAGAAATTCTCGATTGCCTCACCTCCCTGGGCAGCTACTCTCTAAGTTATCATGGATTCCAACCCCATGCAGTTGTATGGATTTCGCGCCTCTCGGCCCTCTATTAGAGTGCATTACTATGAAAGACTAAGCATTCGATCCGTGGATCTCTTGAGGTTCAAGCGCGCCGTAGCTCGCCACCGTCAGCAAGTAATTTTTTTTTCCTCTTTTGTCCCGTTTATACAGCTTTGCCACATTCATCCCTCAGCCATGCTTTGTAGGCTATGAACGCCGAGTTATTCAATAGCTTGTAGAGTTTAATCTGCTTGGATTATGGAGGAAGCACTCTCAGAAATAAAGTGCTACTACAACTCCCAAGTTTTGCTGCAGCCTCAAAGAAGAAAAACGATATTTCCAAGACCATGCCACTTTAGTTAATAAGGAAAAGAAAAGAGAGTAACCGCCTTCAAACCTACGGAAATTAAAAACTCCGATCTTCTCTAGTTTATCTACTAGCTTGTAGAAAGTACAGCATTTCGACATCTCCAAATTAAGCTCTTCGAGCGACTTAACTGGCAATCAAAATGACCGCTAAGCGTGGGGCGAAATTTCGAGAAAAAGGCTAAGGTCGCCTTGAAGAGGTTTTACTCCGGCTGGACCAAGGCAATCTATGACTACCGTAGATCCTGGCACTGCATCGAGGGGAAGAAGCTGCTTATTGCCTGCCATGAGGTCAACCCTCCATCAAGGGGCGAATTACCAAGACTCAACCGCGTATCCCAAGAAAGTCGTTCCCTGGACCTTTCCACTGGCCAATCCCTCCTTTTTGACCTTTCCACTCGTGCCTTTAGTCCCCCTCAAGGCCTAAATTACTTTATTTTTACCGAGTATTCTAAGAACATATGCTAATGCTTTATTCCGCCTTTCAGCTATGTTCGCAATTTTTCTAATTATTGTGAGTGCCTTTTTGTTTAAGCCCCGCCTCGCATTTATTTATGAGATTTATCCTCTACTTATAATTTCTTTTTCGCTTCATGAATAGCTTCGTTTTGAATCGCGGCTTATGCCTCTGCCTCCTATGCTAACTGGCTCAAGTAAAAGGTCAAGATTCTCGGGACACTCATGAAACAAAGTAGTTTGCTGATTACTAACTGAATCCAGTTAAGTGCCTATAAAAGTTGTTTTTCTTGTTTAAAATTCCGCTTTAACGAATAATACGCTTTATTTTATGACCGACGCGAATGATCGCCTGGCTCTTTTGGTCTCAAATCATGTGAATGCTAAAGATTATTGCTACTGTTTATGGATTTGATGCCAGCGGGTTATTGTCAGAAGCGATTTCAAAGATAGTTTTAACAAGGCATATAGAAACAAGACCTCCCTTTATTAATTGCCCTTCTTTTGTAACGTACCGATTCTCTTTGGCGTTATATATCCTCAAGTGGACAATTTCATACGTACATTTTGTATTAATTTAGAGGCAATTTTTCACGTCAAATCTGCTTTTCCATCTGGGCAAGTCCTCTAGTTCCTTAAGTGTGGCTGGGGGCCCACCAATTCCATATGGCCTTTTCTCATTTCAGACTCAACTTGCTCGCTTCTCCTCGAGCCACCTTGGTTACACCGCAGCATTAGGTCCCCAGCTGGAATCGGCGGTTCTTAACACTCTCAAGTTGTAGCGACCGTGCTGCTGAGATGCTTGTACCTCCTGAGGGTTTTGTAAGTGCTTCTTCTCTTAACTCCATACTCAACGGGCAGATATACTCTCAACTGGCTGGGTCGGCCCTTCTTCTTCTTCAAAATACGATTTGTACGTATGTGTGTAAGCCAAAAAGGAGCCACTGATTAGGTGTGTGGAACGAATGACTATAGTAATTGCCTGGAGTTCCTATCCAACTTCCCCCTCCTTTGCCACTCTGTAGTATGTTTTCTCATGCCTCTAAGACGATGCTGTTCACGACCTCCAGTACCCCTATCCATTGGCTGGATAGTACATGGAGCAATCGGTACCAACGCTCAAACTTGTCACAAAAAATCTCAACACTTGTCCTCCAAACCTGTGGCCATTATCCGACACCTCGCATTTTTGGAATCCCAAACCACTGAGACATGCCTCCATGTTAACTGCCAGATATCCCTGCCATCTCTTGTAGGGCCTGCAGATTCACACTGATAAAGCAGTCAACCTCACTATAGCAAAATCTTTACATCGCCTCCCTTTGCTTTCGCGCTTTGTTTCCACAAGTCAATTCCCCCACATAAATAAGGCATCAGTTTATTTCACGTGCCAAAGTCATGCTTAAAGCTATCAGGGCCCCCATCCGCTAGCAGCGCCACACCTCTGCTAAGCGGTTGCATCTTTCACCAAAGATCAAGACCAATGTGCTCAGACACCATCCCTCTAAGATATCCGCCATCAAATGAATATCTCTTCTACTACACATATCAGTGGTCCGTCCTAAGACTTCGTATATAACTCCCCTTGTTGTATTTGGTATTTAAAAGCCTCGATTTTAAATCTTCTTGGCCTCCAAAGCATTTATGTAGCTTTTCCTCAAGAAAATTTCAATTGCTGGTCCCTCCATCAACAAATTAAGTAACTCCGCTATACTGATAACTCCTCTTATAAGCCGTCATGTACTTTGACATAGACCCTTCTCAGTAAATCGCCAGCCAAGTTGTAGCGAGCTTGATGGCACCACCGCTCTTTCATTTTCAAATTTTGAATATGTTTCAACCCCTGAAGATATGCTCTGCACCGCCTGGGCAATCTCATTATTAGTGTTTCAGCCTTTTCACTCCGCCAACCGGATTTGGCCTGGTCACCAACTTTGAAATCCTCTCACCCAAACCTCTTCACCCTGTGGACGGGAATCTCAACTTCAATCCGGTATTATAGTTTCATATTCGGCTTCATTGTTGCTGCGGAAAACCGAATCGCATTGTATTCCATTATTTCTTAGGGCCCTAGAATTAGTACTCCAAAGACCGCCCCTCGATCATTATGGCTCCATCCGTTGGAAACTGCATTTTGATTTCTATAAATTATTCCTCAAGGCGACAATTGTTGTAAATAATTCATTTACTAATCTTAGTTAAATGAGATTACTCAAACCAAGTTGTTCAATAACAGTCTTCACCAATCTCTTCACTTATTTTCAATAAAGATATAAGATAAGAAAGCTTTGTTGGAAATCAATGATAATCGGGTTCCCTTTATTATGCCCGGCGGCGACAAATTGTGTATCAATTCATTTACCGGGTCGCTTAACAAAAAATATTAGAACTTAGTGCGTTCACCTTAGTAATTCCATATTACTAGCGTTCTCGTAAGATAATTTAAGGTTGCGAGCCGCATTGCTAGATCTTTTACTAATCGCTATGGCCAATAGTAATTGGTCAATTATTATTATTATACAACTTTTACTATCTCGAGCTTCGTGGGCGTCACATTAGCGTATGCTGACGTTGAATTATATTTCATGTATGAATTAAACTACATTTACAAATTGAGAGAGTTGATTGTAATAAAAGAATATTCTCACTAGGATTTTACATTGATAATGTAAAATATAAATTGATGAATCCGACCACTTGACAGTCACCGAATTTGAATTCGAGCAGTTAGTTGAGCTCTCAAGTAGTTTACTATTAACAACTTGTTAGCAGTTTCTGATTTTACTTAATTCTTGGGTTTAATTAAATTTAACGGGTTGGTCACAAGCTTGTCGACGGCTTTAGGTTTGACCTATATGCTTTCAAGCTTATTAGGTTTTCATCAGCACGCTTTTCTATGAAATGAAGAACAAACTTAGCTCCTCCTACTCCTCCCATTTGGCCGAATATTCAAGGGAAGAATCGAAAATTCTTCTTTGATTTTTCATCCAACTCAATCCATGTTCTAGCGCCAGACGCAAAATGTAGGATTCAACTCCTCAGCGTGACCAAATTAGCAGGTACCGCATTTCAGCGCACAAAGATGGAATTCAAAGGAGGCTTCAGAAAGATTCGGGAGATGCTGACTTCCGCCGGGTATCTCTTAAGTAAGAAACTTTTTTTACTCATAAATTGTAATTTAGTGTTTTTTAGATTAATTTATATCAATTTCCAGGATCCGGGACGTATGAATTTGGTATTTTATCATTAAATGGAAATTCATAATAGATTCTAATGCTGGCCTCGTAGCCTACCTCAAGTTTGATGTATTTTATCTAGTTTGATTGCTTGTCGGTTATTAGTTGTTAAAGTTAATTGGAGCTTTCATGATTTATATATTCAATCATGAATATAGTAATATGAAAAAATCTCACCCTTATTTTATATATATTTCTTTACACGGGCCGAATCATCATTTCAATGTATTACTTTTGATGATTTGATGTTTATTTAATTGTTTCATGAATCAGCATTAAAATCGATTAATTTATATTTTAATTTGAGGTAGAATCATTTTCATTTTACGTAGTGGTTATGTAAATTTCCTCGAAAAATTACAAAATTAAATCTGTGTGTTCATACTTGTGGTTCATCCCTGGAGTTTTTTCGTGTAATTTTCTAATTTTTGAATTTTGTAAGTATTCGAAAAATTTATGAAATTCCAATTAGAAATGTTCAATAATGATATTGTTGATGTTCAAGCCTAATTTCGACTTTTGAATTTTTAGAAGCCCAAATCGCTTTTACAAAAAGTTGCAATTAATCCGAAAACCGAAAAATCGAAATGAATTACCAAAATCGCCTCAACTCATGAGGCCTGGTCCCTTGAGCGTCCGGGTGCCGAGTTTCTTCCAAGCTGCTCTGGATTTAGCTAACCGGCAGTACCGGCACCGCCGGTGCGTTGTCGGTCAGCAAGTTTGGGAGGCAGCCTGCTTTTGGTCAAGGCCAAGTTCGTCGTCCGCTTTAGAAAAACCCTAAATGTATTTTATGAATATTTTTTGGTTTTGGAAAATTATTGGTAATTATTAGAATTTTGGTTTTAAATGGCAACTCATAAATCTTTCATTAAGTATGATTGAATATATATCTTGAAATCTAGTTACATTAAATTTTGATTTATATTTCCCTTTCATAATTATTTTCATTAATCGATAATTTTTGAAAATATTTTTCACGGTGACTTCTTTTAAATTTTGAAGTTTGGAGTTAAATACTTGTAAGTAATTATTCCATGATTTAAGGCTGTTAATTATTGTAATAATTATCATTAATCATGCGTGAATATATTCAAATCTAAAAAGTTACATTACGTGATACTAATTGTAAAATAATGGGTAATTAATTAGTCAATTATGAAAGCTAATATTTTAATCTCATTTCATTTAATATATATGAAATTAAGTGCATTTACATGTTTTAACGCTTTGCCTGTATATATTTTTATGGAATGGAAAGGAGGTATTTAGATACGACTCAGCTTTCATTTATTTATTTATGGTTCGAGTATCGAAACGCTTGTAAACGACGCGGCCGAGTCGTATTTCTTTTTATTCTTGTATTCATTTACCCACAAGCCCGCTGCGGCCGGCTCTAAGTGGGTAGTAGTATGTACCGCCGTGGTGGCTTTGAAGATAAAGATTTTACAAAGACGGTACTCTGGGAGAAACTCTGAGGTTTCAAGTGAGTCAAGTAATGTATACATCAAAATTTAAAGTGCTGTATTAGGACTTATGTTAGCATTTCACTTGTTAAGTGATGTAATAGGTCCTAGGGGTCATATCTATATCTCCTAAATGTGTGTTATTTATTTATTTTTCACACAAGTGACGCTGTTTCGAATACGTGTTATCTATGCACAAGTTAAATAAATAACATTAATCACCAATTGCACAAACGATCAAGCCGCTTTAAAGTCAGAAATCTGCTACATCATCCGACACAATCGTGATGGCAAAAGTTGCGCTTTGCACTGATATGACAACGGATCATGTCAGTTGATTTTCACTAACGCTTGCTGGCTTTCACGATCACCCAAGTAACTACATTTGGTTTGAATTTTGTATGCCAACCGGTTTAATGAGATAAAAAGTCCATCATGCAAGTGGTATGCTAGTGACACACAAGAGTGAAGCCTGTAATCGTCACGGTAACCTACCATTTTATTGACTCAAAATGGCCGCTATACTGCTTGACCCAGTATAATAGACTTCGTACCTTGCATACATTTCATACAAAATTGGTTGAGCACCCACTATCAGTACCTTGATTCAAAAACGTATGTTGTTGCCGCTTGAACCGAGCATAAGAGATCTGATACCTTGTACATTTTGTGAGATTCAAGCACGGGTATTTATTTACAAATTCATTTTGTAAATAAGTACGGATTGTTTTGAACTACAATCGCTTATTTTAAGTTGCATATTTTCGCTTATTCCTTATATTAGTTAAGTTTAATAATTAGTTTTATTCACCATTCATCAAGTAACCAACGCATGACTTTATAATGTGAAATAAAATAGGTTAAGGAGAAACCGAATGACTTGCTGGGAAAACAAAGTCATAACGCTGATCTCCTTCAACCATTATCAATCGGTTGTATGCTAATAGAGGATAAACTTAAATACTAATGCAATATTTAAGACTTGGTCTAATCATGTTGATATATTGTATGCAACTTTAGTTCAATTGAACAAAAGTCATGATATGATTTTGCTGAGATAATTAATTTTTATTCAAATCAAAGCAGCGAATATTATGCGTTAGCGAAGATCATTGCTATTGTCTTAGCCACCAAACAAGCCTTAAATAACAAATAGTTTGATCTCTTTTATAACTCGGGCTGGAGGAAAACTTATTGAATGATCTTTGAATGTCAAGTGGTATCTTTACATTTCAGACAATACGTGATTGGTATTTAGTTTTTAATAATGCATTTAACAACATGGTTCATGAATCATGATTTAAACAAAGCTTACGTATGTAAACTTAAATGGGGTTGTAGTTATTCATTCTGGTTCTCATGTCACTTGTACGATGAGTGAACATGGAACTATAAGTTGAAGTTAATGTGATTCACTTCATTATTTCGAACTTCAAAGACAGAGAAGGATTTTAAGCAAGGATTGTGGAATCGAAAAGAGAGACTTCGGATTAAACCTCATATCTCAAAATAATTTCAAGTTGTCAAAGATGTAATGTCTTCTGCTAGGGCTACCAAATTGCCGAGAACACTAGTTTTGAATCACATGATTTAATCATGGATACGAGCCAAGTATGGCACAGCCAGAAGACAGTGAGGATACAGCAAAGCTACTCCAGCCTTGTGAAACGATAGGCGACTTACATTATGTGAAAGCACACGCTTCTTTAAATCCTCCATGAAGCGTGGTCAGGATTCCTCGAACAATTTTCTTTAGTACTCTTTGTAAGAGTAGAAATGAATGTCATGTTTGATACACACGTTTCCATATCGTGATTCTGATTACAAGTCATTCCTCTACTCTTCTTTAAAAGGACACCTTTGAACAAACGATTTAAGAAACACTTATGGATAATGACTAACAAGACTTGAGTATAATCTTTGAAAAAGATGAACTAAGTCAACTCTACTAGACTTAGTGGAGTGTCTTCACTAGTCTAAATTAAGTTTGTATGTTTACATACAAGCGAATAAAGATTTGGAAAGTCATTGAACGATACATCGTAATTGATAAGGGGCGCTGAAAGGACCATATGAATACTATCAAGTTTTGAGTCGGCTAATTAATATAAAAGTAGTATATCATCCGGCGAATAAGACATCATTCTAATCTAAAACGCCCTGGTTAAGATACGTAATTATGAATTATGTTTAATGAAGTTAATGTTAGAATCTAATATGAATTTCATTTGTGATAAACAATTGCACCATACATCCCGGATCCTCAAAATGATATAAATTAATCTAAACACATAATTAACAATTATGAATACAAGAATTTGGCTGCATGCCAATTAAGTTCATTCCCAAATCTTTCAAGAAGCCTCCTTTGAATTCCATCATCGTTGAGTACCAAATGTAGTGCCTCTAGTTGGTTGCACACCGTGAGAGGCCGCGAACCCCATTTGTGTTTGCTGTAATACGGGGTTTATTTGATGAAAGCACCCAAGCAGGAAGAATTCTTTTTCAATTCTCTCTGATACTTTCAAGGCCATATGGAGAAATGTGGAGGAGGATTTTCATTTCATTTGAAAAACAAAACTTGTGTTGAAAAACCTAATAGGTTTCGATGGCATATGTCAAACCTAAAAGCCTAACTGAATAGTTAATTTAGCCAGCCCATTAAATTTAATTTCCTTAAACTGCTAAGTAAAATCAAATACTAACAAGTTGTTAATAGTAACCAACAAGTTACTAACGAAGCTCATCTAACCATCGAATTAATTCAATTGACTAATTAATTAATCTCGGGTTCATTCATCCAATTTCTATTTTAAATTATCACCGTAAAACCTAATTGAGAATATTCGCTGATTACAATCAACTCTCAATTTAGCAACGAAGTTTAATTTCATACATTTTAAATATAATCCAACGTCACCGTATGCGGTCAGCTCCTTCTAGGCTCAGATAATAGTAAGTTGTATAATAATAATAATTGACCAATTACTATTATTATAACGATTAACGGTGCAAGATTCCAGTAACTCACCATAACCCCGAAATTATCATGAACCCAAATCCAAGAATATACAATTACTAAGGTGAACACTAAGTTCAAAGAATCACATTTAACTAACCCGTAAATGAATTTTGATGCTACAATTGTCGCAACGGGCACAATAAAAGTGGGAACTCAATTCTCATTGATTTCCAACACTTTACTCTTGCCTCTTTGGACGACATTTACAATTCCTTTATTCCGCATTTATCTCTAGTCGTAGGGCTAATCTTCATAAGAAGCTATGGCCATGAAAGTCATCTGCCAACTTTTACTCGAGTATGAATCGAATAAGCATTTTATGAAGCCCCATAAAACCACCGGCATTCAACCGTGGTGGAGAGGCCCTCGGTGATTCTCCTCAGATATCAAGTGATCGATAAATCCCTCCCAATATATAATGACCTAATGCTATATTTCGATCAAGTGAATTCCAACATATGTCAGTTATAATCCCCGCCTTGCGCATCGCTTGTCATGGTGTCAAAGTACGTAGAGTTTATATAACAATGTATAGTTATATATCGAGGTTCAAGAATGTATTTCAAATCTAAAATTCTCAAACAAATATCATAAGACACGTATATACATATCTTCTCTGGCGAATTTTTTTTTCGGTCACGCCAGCCTCCCCGCCACTGCACCGCCAGCCCACGGTATTGATCTAGTCCTCAGAGTTAACGGATCAATCTTGATCACTAATCAAAACACCATGTTAGCTTCATAATGCTTGTCGCCCTAACTATCAACATATCCGACTGCTGGCTCTGGCTATCCCATGTTTCTGTCACAAGTTTAAATCAACAATTCATGTCAGCTTCCAGAAAGCTAATAGACCAACTCCTTAGGGATTTAACTTTCACCATCGAGGATACAAGACATGTATATTATATATTTCAACGGCATGCAAATAAAAATAATGTGTAACTATATGAATGAATCATGATCATGAAGTTTAGTTACTCAATCGATTAAACACAAAATGAACTTTGAACCTACAAGTTTTGATGGACTTCTGGGATCCTCAAATCTGCGAATCATTGACACTGCCAGCCATGTATGGGTGCCAACTGTTATGTAATAGACTTCAACCAATTTCATTAATGTGAGGCCCTTGCATTAGTGAGATTAACTTCTAATGAAGAGTTGCCTCATAATAAGAGAGAATTTGCCTATTTGTATCAATCACCTCTTGAGCTTTAGTGACATCTTAAACTTAACAAGCAAATGTCATAGTAAGCTCACATATATATATAATGTGACCGATCATAACATGTATCGCTATATATGTGTATGGGGCCCACAAATGTACAAGAATCTAATCTACTATACCCTTTGAGGTCAGAGGGTTAAATTCTTTTCAACATTTAGTGTGTTAAACTTTATTTATGCGCTTACACTCCCACTAACCTCAAGTGAAACTGAAGTTCTTTCATCACTCTTGATTCTTATTGATTTTCATCAAGTATCAAAGTGAAGAATTTAACTCCATTATACTCAATCTTAAATTTTACAAACTTTAGATTCTAATAGCGTAGAAACTTTCTTTACAATCCGCCTTCGGTATCCGAGTTCCGGCCATCACAATGTCAATTATCCATCACCGATCATTACTAGAACATTCTTGATACTCTCTTAGACCTTACATGTTACAACTTCTAGAATAGGCAATAAGAAAGTTTTTGAAATAAAACATGAAAGCACGCTAACCAATGAATATGTTTAACTTCGAAGTTTCAACTGTATGATTATGATCGATTGCTCATTTAATGAGAATGCTACTTATTACTTCTGATAATTCACCATCCTAAAAGTAATATAGAATGGGCTCTTACCCCATGAATCTGCTTATTTAAGATAAAATAATAGAGCTTTATACTCAAACCCAATGATTCTACATCTCTTTATTTCATTTTAAATGACCTCAAGTCATTTTATTGAGTATTATTTAGTTCATATTTGTCAAGTTTCTGTATCACTGCATTTAGCTTTAATGCATCAAGAGTGATACTCCTTGATGTGCTATGCAACCTTAAGGGTTCTAATATCGGATTGGTATTCCTACTTGGAGCCACTTGAATGCATTCAAGTCACATATATTTATTTCCAATTATTTGTAATTTCCAACGAAGACTCTATATGTACAATAAACAAAAATTAATTATAGTGATGGAAATAAAATACCAGCTTCCTTCCTCGGGTTATGTACAAATGACTTAATATCAACTTTGATTCGAGTTAAATTCATGTCTACTACAGCTGACATAATACTAACTTCTGTCCCTTGCTCTTGGTGACGCCTTTAGAGTTTATCAAACACAACTCTCGAGTCACTGCTTCTCTCGTCAGCCAGCATGAATAAACACCTATTGGGTAGGTGCAAAGAATCTTAATATGCGGTGTGAAATTATTTTGGCCTTTTGAAGTCTCACCCATCGTTAAACACACAATCCTTTACTTGTATCAATTCAACCACGCACATCTAAGGCCGGGGAATGAAACCATCTCTGCATATGAAATCAAAGATCTCTCATCCATTTCGAAGTTTTAACTTCATTAAACACACCCTCAATTACGTATCTTAACAAGTACGCTTTAAGGATTAGAATGATGTTCATTTTTCGGATGATATACTACTTATATCGACATGATACTTCACCCGTAACTTGATAGTATCATTCATATGGTCCTTTCCATACCCTTATCAACTTTATTTTATCATTCAATGACTAAATCTTCAATTAACTTGTATAAAACATACAAACTTAATTTAGACTAGTGAACCTCCCACTCAAGCTCCAAAGTAAGAGCTAATTTAGTTCATCTTTTTTCATGATTATACCAAGTCTCGGCTTCCGAGTCATTATCCATAAGTATTATTCAATCGTTTGTCGTTTCAAGGCCTCTTTTAAAGAAGAAAGGTAGTAATGCTCTTTAATAGAATCTACCCTGATATGGAAACGTGTAATTCAAACGCTACTTTTTCTATTTACAAGTGCAAAGAAAGTGCAGTTTAGAATCCCAAACCATCTCTTCTGCCGGAGGATTTAAAACTTGCCTTTTATAACGTGAAGCCGCCTCATCATTATACAAAGAGTTCGATGAATTTCTTGCAATTCTTGTCTTCCAAATGAATGCTATATTTCTTGGTCTATATCCATAGCTTGACAAATCATGTGAGTCAAAACCAGTGTTCTCATAGCCTTAAGCACTGGTTAAATAAAATTATTTCCGAGATACGAGATTTAATCAAATCTCTTCATTCCTAAAATGTTACTTCTTCAAAATCCTTTAAGTAACGCCGAGAACCTAATAGATAAATCTTGCTATTTGGTTACATACCATAAGCTTTGTTTCCTCACAACGGAAGTGAACCATGTTCATCATGTTAAAAGAAAACTAAATACCTATCAATTGCCTTTGAAACGTAGATACACAACATTCACATCAGTTCTAATAGTTTTTCTCAAATCGAGTTATAAAAAAGAGATTTAAAACTATTTATCATTTAAGACTTGCTTGTTTGTGGCTATATATAATATATATATCGGGGTCTTCATAGCATCATCACCCCTTGATTGAATCGGAAATTAATTATTCCTCTGAACTATATCATGTGACTTGTTCACTTGAACCAAAGTCTTCACGCAACGTATCAACAATGAATAATACCTGCCTTTAAATGCTTTCAGGTATTTAAAGTTTTATCCCCTTCATTAGCATACAACCGACAAATGGTTGCAGCTACATCATAACACTTTGTATCATCAACAAGTCATTCGGACGCCTCTTTAACTTATTTTATTTCACATTATAAAGTCATGCATTTAGCTCTGCCCAATGAATGGTGAATAATAAAATAGGAAACCAAACATAATAGGAAATATGCAACTTAAAATAAAAACAGAAGTTCAAAAACAATCCATACCGTATTTACAAAATGAATTGTAAATATAATACCCGGCATTTCAAATCTCACAAAAATGTACAAGTGTATCAAGATCTACTATACTTTAAATCCAACTGCAATATCAAGAATATTTCGAATCCAGCTTTATAATGGGAAGTTATCAACCAATTATGTAAAAACTACATACCCCTTGTGTCGCTAGTATACTATCTCGCGATGCTACCCTCGACTTTAGATCTCCTCGGCTAAACCGGTTAAGATACCACCTGGGTAAAACCAAAATTACTTGAATGATCATCTTAAATCCCACAACGTTAGTGGAAATCACTCTTCCACCATGATCCATTGTCACATCTAAGTGCAAAAAAAACTGTAACACCTTCCATCACAACAGGTTCAGATAACCATTTCACAAATCTCCTTAAATTGGTCGTAATACATTGCTTAAATTTAATTGAAGTGAGATTAATGTTATTTAACTTTATTTAACCACGCATAGATAGCACATATTCAAGCAACATGCACAACATGAAAAATAAATAAATAACACACATTTAGGAGATATGGTGATATGACCCCTAGACCTATTTTCATATCACTTAACAAGTGCAATGCTAACATAAAGTCCAAGTTTACAAAGACTTAACAAGTGCAAGCCCTTGTATTCTTCACCTCCTCGAAACTTACAAGCCTCCTGCCTTGCGATATTATCTTCACTCTCACCCATAGCAAGTACATACTACTACTTCCAAATCTGAATTCAGAATACATGTTTCTCGCGTTAAACGAACACAAGAATAAAAGAAATACGACCAACGCGTCAAGCATAACATTTCCTCTTAAGACGCTGCAATCAGTAAATAAACAAATTAAACCGGTCATATCTAAATACCTCCTTTCCATTCCATAACAAATATATATGGGGCAAAACATTAAAACAAATAAATGCACTTAATGTCATATATTAAATGAAATTTAGATTAAATATGTTCATAATTGTGACTACTATCATCTATTATTTTTATAAATTAATTACTTCAATTAATGTGGGAATTTTGAATTTAAATATATTCAATATGACAATGATAATTATTACACAATTATCAAATAATTTAAATTATGTGAATAATTATTTCATAAAGTAATTAACTCCAAAAATAAAAAATTTTAAAGTCACCATGAAATATATTTTCAAAAACATCAATTAATGAAAATAATTAAGAAAAAGGGATATAAATCAAATTTCTAATTCATCCAAGATATGTATATTCCAATTATCTTAATGACAAAAATTTAATATCGAAACATTTAAACCGAATTAATAAATTACCAACAATTTTAAAACAAAAAATAATTACAAAATTACATTTAGGTTTTCTATAAACGACTACCAACTTCAATCCATCAAACCTGCCTCCTGCCACCACCTAATCGACACGCATAACGGCCGGGTGCCGTGAAGTACGGTCGACGGCTTCGCCACGGTGGCCGGAACGTATTTCGCAATCGACGCCCCCAAGTTCGGCGAACATTTAAGTAATTCATTTTCATTTTTCCATATTAATTCTGCAACTTTGTAAAAAACGATTTGAGGCTCTAAAAAAATTTCGATTTTGAACAATTTAACAATATTTCATTATTGAACATGTCCTGAAAGTTTATCAAAAAAACACTCAGTTTTTTGATTAAACCTAAAAACAATCCAGAAATTCAATCTTAATTTTTTTGAGTACTTAAGAAATTCAAAAATTCTCAAGAAAAAATCCGGCATGAACCATACCAAGAATGTATTTAATTTTCAAATTTCTTAAACCTCTGTAAAAATCAAAAATGATTCTACTCAAATTAAAAATGCAAATTAATCAATTCTTTAATCCCTTTCAATTCATGTGAAACAATTAGAATAAACTTCAAATCATCAAAAACTAATACATGAAGTGATGATCTGCACCATGTGAAACATATATAAAATGGCTTGATTTTTTCATATTATATATTCATCAATTGGAATATATATAAATCATGAAATAAATCAAAAATTTAACTCAACCAAGCAAGTCAACATACAACGTAGATAAAATATACTCAAACCCTTGAGGCAGGCCTGAGGCCATCGTTAGAATCTAATATGAATTTCATTTGTGATAAACACCAAATTCATACATCCTTGACTCCTCAAAATGATATAATTAATCTAAACACAATTGAATACCATGAATACAAGAATTTCGCTGCAGATTGCTAAATGAAGTCCATCTCCAAATCTCTTTCACGAATCCTCCTTTGAATTTCCATCGTTGAGCCAATCCTACATTTCATGCTCGGCTAACATTGCCGATTTCGGATGAAAAATCAAGCAGAAGCACTTTTTCTACCTTCTGATACTTTCGCCATATGGAGAAACGTGAGGAGGATTTTTCATTTCTGCATTTTATGAAAAACAAAACAAAAACTCAGGTTGGAGAAAAACCCATTGATTATATATGTCAAACTCTAAAAGCCCAACCGGCTGAAGTTAATTTAGCCAAATTTCAAGCAATTTAATTAAACTGCTAAGTAAAATCAAAATACTACTAAGTTGTTAGCTAGGTAACTAACAAAGTTACTAACGAGCTCAGTTTCAACCATCAATTAATTCAATTGACCACCACTCACACTGCTCCATCCACCTTTATTTGAAGTACGTCAATGTAAAAACTTAATTGAGAATATTCGCTGGATTACAAATCAACTCCTGACTTAGCAACAGTTTAATTTCATGATGAAATATAATCCAACGTCACCGTAGAGTGTATGACTTTCTAGGCTCACATAATAGTAAAGTTGTATGCACAATAATAATTGAATCAATTACTATTATTATAATTCCATTAATGAGCAAAGACTAACGCTTCTACAACCCCTTAAATTGTCAGCGAGAACCCAAACTAGTAATATATTAAGCAATTACTATGGTGAATCAACTTATTCAACGCATTATCAAGGCAGATGCATGAACCACGCCGGCTGCAGAGACAAGTCAGCACGAGCAACGTGTTTTAGCCATTCTCTACTCATTATTTAATTCATTTTTATGTAATTGAATTATTTAATTTCTTCTTATGTAATTACTATTTAATTTTATGTAATTAATATTTATTTCATTTTATGTAAATTAGTTATTATTTCATTCTTATGTAATAATAAACTATTTAATTCATTCTTATGTAATAAATTATTTACCTGGCTCTATGTAATTAATTATTTGTAATTTACTTTTTAAGTGTAAAATTAATTATATAATCTTATTTTTATGTAAATTAATTATTTAATTCATTTCTTGTGTAATTAATTATTTGAATTCACTTTATATATAATTAATTATTTAATTCACTTTTATGTAATTAATTTGCAAATTCATTCTATGAATTAATTTTCACTTTTCTTAGAATATGATTAATTATTTAATTCATTTTATAAGAATGTGTTATTTATTAATTAATTATTCAATATTTCTTACGTAATTAGTTACTAATCTATCTTATGTAATTAATTTATTTTATTTATTCTTACGCAATTAATTATTTAATATTTTATATAGTTAATTATTTAATTCTATTCTTATGTAATTAAATATTTACCTTTTCTTATTTAATTAATTCTCCTATTTTATTCTATTCTTATGCAATTAATTATTTAATATTTATATAATTTTAATTATTTAATTCATTCTTATGTAATTAAATATTTAATTATCTTATGTATCAATTTATTTTATTCATTCTTATGTAATTAATTATTCAATATTTCTTATGTAATTAATTATTTAAGTCATTCTTATGTAATTAATTGCTTAGACTAATTTTTATGTATTCATTCTTATGAATTTGCATTGTCGTGTTTACATATAAACAAACAAGTCTAATACTACGCTTATTATCGAACAAACATGTACAATTCGCTAAATATTAAGGCGGCATTTCAAGATTTGGGCCATTAAAATAAACACATTGTAAGAAATTCGCTTGTTTCAAGTTGTAAACTACCCGCTTGTTTGGTTATAAGCCTTGTAAAAATTGCTTGTGCGCATGCTACTACAATAATTATATGTTTATAAACCGAGCGTTGCTCGTCATCAATGCTCAAGTAAGAAAATGTAATATTTTACGCCGGCTGAAGCATCAAGCTGTATGCTGATAGTGTTGCTCCTTATCACTCATTACGCATGCCAACATAACACGATAATAGTCAAACATGTCTTTCACCAATCCATTTGACATCACTCGCAGCTAATACCTGTATTACTGATCACATAATGTAGTCATTTAGCCATCACATGGTCTGTCATTACACCAATAATGAGTAATGACATACTATGTGATCTCTAAAATGTCTATCCTTGCCTAACATATTGTAGATACAAGTTGCTCAATATACCAAAGAGCGCACTTGTACATGTCAAAATTATGAAATTTAACTCAAAACTGTGTAATATCTCTTCAAACAAAATGTATTTAATAACACTATGCAAGTTTTGCAACAAAGAACCCAAAAGAGTTGCAGGAATGTACATAATACATGTCCCCAAGATGAAACATCACTTGAATCAATTAGAACAATCAAATAACAAGCTTTTGGGATCATATTCCTCAAGCATCCAAAACATTTCTTATGCATTTCTGCCCATGATTCCCTTTTTTAGATCCTCACAGAGTCAGACCTTACAACTATCACATAATTTAAACTAATTAGGTATGCATCCACTGCATTATATCTTTTCGTATTACTCCATTACCAAATTTTCTGGAGTTCATCGTCTGTCCACTAATGCTAAAATGTCTTTGCTGGAAGATTGATTCAGCTGGTTTTATTGGCTTCATCATGGAAATAGGGTGAAAAGATTTTGGGAACATATTCCTAGATGCAGTAAAGAGATGCCTATCAGAATCTTGATTACGACTTCTGGGATCGAACTTCTTGAAGCTCCCTGAGGATTTATTTTTTGATGAGTCAGAAAGTGGTCCCACTGAACTTGCTTTGTTATTGGTCTCGGAATAGTTCTTTGGCCGAATCTCAGCTGATGGCTTCATTTTGTCAAGGCATCGAAGGATCCAATTACCAAGGTTTCTACCAGCTTCAATATCTCTATCCTGTATGTTCTTATGAACTTTAAGTGCTACATCAAACATGGCACGAGTTCGCCTAAGATTAAAGATGTATAAGCAATGGTACAGTTTAGGAGATCAAAAGAAATAAGAAACCGTATGCAACATAAGGCAAACTCCTCGACTGAAGCAGAGTACATAGAGAAGTTCAACATACATAAAAGGACAATTTACTTAACACACTAACCTATTTCTTTTCAGTTTAAATTTTATCATGGGTCAGACACTAAATAATCATAAAGAACAATAAACATATTTCCCAAACAACACAATCTATTCTTCAATATAAGTAAAAACAATGGTGTCTTAGAGTAAGGAGTAACGATCATCCAGACGAGACAGTCATCCCATTCCTCAATATGCTCTTAGAGACATGATGCCAAGAACATAAAGTATCCCATGAAACAGTCAAAATTAATACTTTCTAAGATCTGCTCCAAAATAAGAATGAATGCAATAATTCAGTCAAAAGACAAATACCAATAATATGCTAATACCTTGTTACTGCAAAAAAACACCCACACATTTTCTCCATTTATTTTCAATCATCAAATTATCAAGTTATAAGCCCATAGTAAATTGCACTTGCTATATTACTAATAATAGTGAATCAATCAGAAAGCCCAGAAAATAAAAATTTGTCATCTAAATTGCACTTGTTATACTATTAATTTGTTATAATATTAATATCAAGCTATATGCCCAGAAAGTAAAACATCTTTATATGTAAATTGCAGTTATTATGATGATAATGTACAAAGATCTTAGAAATTAATTGAGAAACATACCTGTAAAGAAAGGCACGGATCTTAGGGTGCTTAGGGCTAATGATTCTTCTCTGAATCTTCAAAGCAAGCCTATATGTTCTCTTCAAACCCAGAAAATATGCAGTCCCTAATGTTATCTCCCAAAACACCATTTTCACTCATTAATTTCTACACCTTCTTTTCACCTTGCAACTAACTAAGCTTTCTTTATATCAAATTTTCTCATCATTCATTTCTATTTTCTAGCATGGGCCAGTATAATTACATTGGGCTCGTTTTTCTCTATTAACATATGGCCGGACATAGACGTTGCAGCCGGCCGTGTCCTGGGTTCAGCGTCCGGTTCCCGAGGGAAGTGATGCCAGAACGCTAAATTTAGACGTTACAACGTTAACACTTGCTATTAAAATTACACAAATATAACTGTTGATCCTCAAACGGCCATATTTTCTGAACTGCTTCAGAAGATAATATGAATAAAACATTACCACCAAACGCTGTGAACGCTATTCTAAAAACTGCCATATATCCTAAGATCAAACGTTAGACACGCTTATACCGCACGCGGGTAAACGCTTGGCCTCCTCCTCAGCCTGACATTCCACCATTATTGGCCTCATAAACAGTATGACCACAAACTTGCTTTCTCACAAATCCCAAGAATCAAAAGCAATTTCAGATATCTCTATAAGACTTTTGATAGAAATCAAAATAATTTCTTTTATAATCATAAGTACTGTTTGATCATAGTCAAAAGCAATATTTCAATTCGGCCGGTTTAACTTCATCGATCTCGAAAAGTTTCTGCCCCTGTCTGACTTATCTCTATCTTTATTTTGTTATTTGTTGTATTTTATTGTTTCTTACATTTTATAATGGCCCCTAAACGCAACAATTAGTGCTACCAATTCAAAGTCAATCTTGTTAATTTAGAAATATGATGTACTTATGGAGTCCCTACCCTAATTAATTCTCAATCTAGTGTTAATACGAAAGAATAAATGAGAAAAAAGTCATGGGCTCTGAACCACTTTGATGCTTAACAGTGGAAACAAAGGGCAATTTTAGTATACGTGATGGAATTAGTATGGAAACGGAGGGGGCAAGCGTTGCATCGTCATTCAAGTGTATAATTTCAAATAACAAACATCAAATAATTGGCGCATAAGTTGTTCCCCTGCAGTGAATAAATAAGCAACAACAATATCTTCAAACCTTGGAAATTTTAGTTTCTGAATGAGTTTTTTATAAAATGGAGAGTAATTTGCCTTTAATTTGTGATGGATGCATGCTTATTCATTGGACATCTGTACATTAACCCCCGAGCTCATCAGATTCCCCGCTCTACTACGCTGTAGTATCGCTTTCAAAAACATTTTGTAGATAAAAAGAACTTATAGGTAAGATGATGAATACCGTGCCTTGAAAGTTTGTTTGACGAGCTTGCTATCGGTGTTCTATGATTGGGATATAATGTGTCGCCATGTCATTGATTGATGGAGTAGATTGAAGCCTTTTACGAAGAAAATTATATTTTCAGCCAATTGTTAAAACATACAACAACGCATACCAAGGTATTGTTAAATGTGCTCTGCAAGAATATACCGTTTGAATAAATTGCTCTTATTTCCTTTTGGGATAATGCATCGGCAAAACAATGTAGCTATTGGACAATTAAATGGAATGCAAAACTTGGATTATAAATTTAAATCTCTTTCATGTTAGATGTTTATGTCATGTACTTCAAATTAGTTGCTAATGATGGAATTAAGGTTGTTTATGATGAATTTATTCAACTCCTATTAGAAAGTTGCCTTTTCATTTGATTATCACGGAGGAGCGTAAGAAAACAGTTTGGGTAAGGACAGACTAAAAAGCTTAAAATTAATGGATGCTCATACTAGATGGAATTTACTTATGATTCCCTTAGTACGTACAAGGGTTTATAAAGAAGAAGTTTCTAAATTTTATTCCATGTATGTTTCCTAATCCTATATTATACTCCGTTGAAATATGAAAATTGTGCGATTGCCAGCGAATTGCTTAGATTTTTAGCCCCGCTTAAAGATTATATAAAAAGTTTTTTCAGTCAATATAGTCCTGAATATTCCGCTTCTTAGCTTATCAATGCAGTTAATTCCTGTAATGCATATATGGATACCATAGAAATGAATATGTTGTTAAGGATATGGTTCCGAATATGGAAGACAAGTTTTTAAAGTATTTTCTATCCTTTACCCTCATGCATACGCGATTGGTTTCATTTTTGGATACTCATATTCAACTTGGTAAGCTTGGATCATTGTCGTGGGAGTTTCATAAAGCTTTATATTTAATTACATAATGAAGTACTGGAAAATTATGATCATAACAAATATCAGATGAAATTGGAAACTTATTTATATACGTATTTATAATAAGTTTAAGGTTAAACATCAACCTTAGTCGACTCAGTACTTCAGTCAAATTCCAAGACGTGAGTAAAAATTAGAAGTCAACATAATCACTCTTGGGTTAATACATTGGAGTCCCAACATGGTTCTACTATCCTCATCATCCGACCAAGAAATGAATTAAATCCATTTTAAAAAACGGTTTCTTTTAATAATCAATATTAATAAAGACAACTTACCTTTTAAATGGTGTCTAAAAAGATATCATTTTACCGGCATATGCGCGGAGGTATTGGCTATACCAATGTCTACAAGAAAAGCAACCCGCATTTAGCATTACAAGCTTCAATATACTGTTAAAGACGCTCAAGGCTAAACAAGCTCAGCAACAGTTTCTGTGAAATCATGATTGCCACCACCGGAAGTATGTTTAATCTATGAAGTAGAAAAATGATATGTTACATGCCCGATTATCTTAGGATGTTGAAGAAGATATCCAATATCGGAAATATTTTATCAAAATGATCAATATGTTTCTTCAAGGAGAATTGTGACTTCTGATGATTTGTAATTATAGGAAGCTTATGAGATTTTTATATTTTTAAAATAAACGGTAATAATTTATTTGTAATAATAAAATTATCATTTATTCTATCAAGTTAAAGTTACTATTTTATATTTTGAAATGTAAACGTACACGCTTTCTTTGGAACTGGACGTTAAATAAAAAAATTAAGGTTCAGAATAAACGGTACACGCTTAATTGAAGTGTACATACGGGCAGAGCCACCAAAACGAGTACTCGTCATTTTTTCCCCTCAAACGCTAATTCCGCCTTTATTGAAACTTGATGTTTAAAAACACAAAATACTTCTTTAAACGTACACTTATATAAAGCGTGTACATGCCAAGCAGGACACTCAAAACGAGTCAGATTCTCACTCATTTTTCCCCAAAACGGCTAATTCCGCCTTTATTTAAACGCTGTAATGTTTAAAACACAAATAGGGGTCTCATGATAAACATGTACATCGCGACTGCTGCGGTGCCACGCGAATTGTACCGCTTAATAGGTTCCAAACGTGGACCATAACACAATTTCTCAATTTCAAACTTCCAAACCTCAATCCAATCCTCAAATCTCCGAAATCTATTATATCTAACATTCCAATTACCTAATTTGTCCAAATTAGTATCAATAACTGCCATTCAATTATTACCCAATTGCTTCAATTTGAAAAAATGCACCAAGAAGAAAGAAAAGAGAAAAGAAAAGTTGTGTAATTTTAAGAGGGTCGCAACTAGGGGGAATGGTAAGTGAGAAAATCAAAACAATTCCTCCCCACCGACTCTGCCCGAGTCCGAAGTCCTGAAGTGGGCGAGTAATGTTATAAAAACCCCCAAAAAATGTAAGAGCGGGATTGTATTGATCAAGCGGAAATTATGGCGGTAACGGTAATAGTTTGTTTGAATTTTGCCACGTAAATACCAAACCTTTATTATACCGGTAACTTTATTATGACTGTACCTCGGCTATTAGTCGATCAATTTCAATTCGCTAAGGTTGTTGCACCTGGAGAAGGCTACAAGCATTATAATGTTAATGGTGTCCGTGGTAGTTTTTACTTGAACAAGATTTAGCTAGAGCATTTTGCATTGTAAAAAGGGATACTATGATGCAGTGGGTAACCACTTAATACCACCGCCGCCTACCAAATGACTAAGAAACACGCTACGAGTGAATGTGTTTTGGCCTTTATGTTATTATAAAATTTCTGAAACAATTATGGTTTTTAGTTTTATTTTATGTCATGTACGCTTTTGTCTCGAACAATTTAATATTTATGGTCGGGCAATTTAAGATTTTGAACAAATTTAGTATTTATGGCTCGTAAATTTTATGTCATAAGTGTTGTTTCTAGTCAGTTTTAATTTCCCAGTTTGTGTTGTTGCTAAAATTCATTCTGTATTCGGCGCCAACGTGGCTCATTTATATTAACTGCTAATTCCTTAATTATTTCATGGCTTTAAACGTTACTATCGCTTAGATTAAAATGCCAGCCACGTACTTGGCTTTATTTAGACCAAAGACCGATTAACACGCCTAATATGGCTGGTAACGTTTATTACCTGGCTCAAAGGGGCCTCGAATCAACTCCGTCAAGGCCCTCGGCCTTCCAATCGCCCTGGGAGCAACTCGCCCTTATCCGCTTCGCTGAGAACGGATCGTGCGGGCTTCACGGGCCGCCCGATCGGACTCAAACTGGCCACCGGTGTCACCGGCTCGTTCGCTTGCTGACATATTGCTTAAGTGAGTCATGTATGTAACGAACCGGCCACCAAGGTTACATGTTTGACGGCCTGTGCCCTCTAACGCATCGGCCGGGGCCGATCCGCGGTAGCTGCTACACCTTCAAATTAGGAAAGCAAAAACACCAACGAACCAACTTACCAATTAGTGTTATATCTTATACTTGTTAAACTAATATATGCTTAAATATAACTTATTTTACATATTATAATTTGGAATGTTATCATCAGAGCAAATTTTTGAGTTAAATTAAATGCTATCGATAAACTAATATTTGTCACATATAACAAAGTAAATAAGATTGTATGTAAAGTCTTTAAATTTTATTTAAACATATTATAAATAAATTTTGTTTAATGTTATATTTTAGTATGATTGAAGAATATTCAACATTAAATAACAACTTTATTTCATATAATTAAAGAATTGCGCCTCCAATAAGTATAATATATTAATAATACCAAACTGCTATTTTTAGTACGGATATATTATTTCAAATAAGGTCCAGATTAATCTAAATCATGGCTATGCCTCAAAAGCGTTTGTAAAATTCAACAAATAATACCAAACTTATTAATTTCAATGATAAAATCTTACTCAAAATAATACTAAACCCATCAGTTTTATCAGCATTGTATTAGTAAGTCCATACTCTAACATTTCATTATAACCTGAATTTGAATTACCAAAATGATGCAAACATAATCGAAAAGAGCGGTTAAAAGCGGCACCACGCTTAAATCATATCACATTTAATGTACTGGTATAATCGTTGGTTAAACGGTACCATCGCTTAATTAGTATCAAAAATGCAATGCTTATCATGAAATTGTGATGCCAAAACGGTACATGTTTTAATTCATACCATGTTTAATCGATTTGATAAAAGTTTTGAGTTAAATAATAGATTCTGCACATGACACCTAAAACATTACTTCACGATAAAGTTTCGAAAGCCAACACAAAGTCTTTAATTATTTACTAAATATATTGTATTTATCTAAATGCTTTATTCATATATTATTCATCACTATATAAATATCCTCATGCTCTATCCATATACATTGAAAACATCTCTATCATTAAACAACAACTCTTTATCATAATCAAAGTATTAACTAGAATACGTGATATTAAATTGGTAATATTTATCTAAATATTTCTTTTAATAATTTAAATAGAAACTAGCCTTAATTATTTCTTGAAGGATAATATATCAAATAAAGGATATTATATTAAATACCAAATCTAAGTTATCTCATTACTATGTGTTGAAATAGTTTTAATTAGAAACATAAGTTGTATTATTTCAATGTGGATAATATATTATCAGAAGCCCTTATGCTTTTATTTATATATTATTTTTAAAACTAAATAACTTGATTTATTATTATAATATATTAACAAATCAACAATTTTGGCATTGTAATTTGCCCTAGCTTACACTTCCACCATAAATTCCACCACTATTTCATGAATACGTCAACTTTATTTATGAAACGGTACCACGTTAATAATAAAATTTACTCGGAGCCTCGAATCAGTCCTGGCCGAATACCCACTTGGCTCAAAGGCTCAACCGAAAGCCTAGGCCCTGGGGCCCAACTTTAGCCTCAGACGTCCCCACTTAACGGCCGACCAACTGATCATGGTCGGCCCCCTGACGGCCCAATAATAAAGTTCTGTTCAAGAAGTCATAGCATAGCTGTTAATAATCCGTTTGGTTTTGATTTCACTATAACGAGTGTTCTATTTCCTCGAATCATGCTCACTCCAAAACTTGGATCGAAGGGCTAAAACCGAAATTCCAAAAATATACATTCTCCGTCTCTAATGATAGTACATTTTGACTTTTTTGTATTGTTTTGAGAAGCGAACTTTTGGATCAGAATATTTTGTGTTATATAATAATTTATAAAAACTATATCAATAAAAAACAATTTTAAAATCTTTCCATCATATAATTTCTTTCACCAAACATGATACAACACAAAACAAAGAGTTTCATCACAAAAGCTCTAACTTATTTCATGAAAAACAAATTTTTCCCATTTATGGAAGATTACAACCAGCTCGCAATACATGAGTGTATCCTGTTTTGTTGAAATATAAAATGAAAATTAATAAATTTATATAATATTTTATAAATAAATAAATAAATTAGAATTGAGTATCTCGAGTTATATTTCATTTGTATTATTTCCAACATGAATTGGACCAAGTAGATTTTCCGAACGGATTGAGGATTATCCAACTCACTAGCACCTCTAGTTCAATATATATATTGATAAGCTTGGAATCTTCGCATTACCTCGATCGCTAATGCTGCTTTCAAAACGCTCACTATCTCTTTAACGCCAATATTATTTCAAAAATATTCCATTTGACACACATGTCAAAAAGTATTTCTGGCCTGGTCAGTCTGTCAAAAATGAAACTAAGCTTCAATCTTTCTTTTTGGGACAAACCGATAGGGGTAAACTACTAATACCAAAATCTTAATTCGCCTTGGGCACCTCGAGGTCTCACATCAACCTCAATAATCGTAGCCACCAACGACGGATAACGATAAAATGACTTTAGTTTAACTCTACAATAAAAATAATACAACTCATCCTCATCGTGTGAACTAACCAACACTGCCAACAACTAAAAAGTAAATAAATATAAATACAACATCAAACAACTAAGTTTTACAACCTCGAGACAACAATAATTGCCATTAATGCAACAAAAAAATTCAAAGAAGAGCAAAGTATGATTGTTGAAAAGTCTCGCTCTCCACTAAGCCAAAGCATCTTTAAGGTCAACCTACAACACCTAGGGCATAACACGCCCGCCTCATAGTGGGAAATGTGGAGTCACCAAAAGCCGAAGAATTCACAAATATCAGGTTAACCCACCTTTATCATAAACAAGGATAACCAAGTCTCTTACTCCATATGTGGGTGACTCTATGGCACCCTCAAGAAAGTTGCTATTTTATATACGCCACTCACCACACCGGGCAAATCTTTCCCTACCGCCTTCCAACTAGAGTAAACCGAATAACTTACTCACAAAGATACAATCTTAATCACAAAGAGAGCATATTTCTATTTGTTATCTTCTCAAGTATAAATAATTCCCCTATATATATACAACTCCAAAATGATACTCACAACTCAATATTTGCCAACTCAAACCACCAGACTTTTAGTTCACCTGAAGTGTTACCCCTAATTATAGTCATATAAATTCCAAGCACACTCTACTGTTGTGACAGAACCTCCGAAATTGTTTTGTCATTCTTAATATTAACCGAGAATCTATACCTGAATCTGGGCATAACTTATAATGGAATTATCTCTCTCACCAAAATTCCTTTCATTTAGTCTACGAACTTATTCACCCTAATTCTATAACTGCTGCGTGGGTTTACTGGGCAACCTTATATACTAACATGTTTGAATCCAACTTTCCAATTGTATATATAAAATATCACTTCCTATCATCTGCTAGACAGCATGAACGTTTGCTTATACTCTCTGCAATTTTCATGTCCTTTGGTCTAAAAATTTATCTCAAATCCATTAACCAACTCAACTTTAAACCCGAAAAGGATGTATACCCATTAATACCAACCTAGGATCCACAAGAAAATTGATAATATTATCAATAAACAACCAAAACCTAATTCGAAGCATAATTTCATCAAACATCTAGTATAATTAACAATAATATCCATAACCACAAATAAGCTGCAAAACACTATACAACAACATAGAAAATTTTAAAACAACATGTCGTAAGATATAATACAAAAGTCTCAATAAGGCACACCATCACCCGTAATAAAAATCACAAAGACTAAATAACGACTATAACTCTTTAGTCATCAAACCATCTATCTCTCATTCTCCACAACTATACTAACCTCTAATGTGCGCATGTTCAATCCGCCTACCCTCGCAGGAATGGACCAATCGCTAATAAACACCGCCTTATAATCAAGAGCAGCAACTCCACCTTATACCGTAGTATAAGCGCCACACCGACAATGCACACACAAAGAAAGTGATCATAGAGAGTCATGTTCGCCTTATACCGAAGAGCCAAAACCGTACTTTATACACTAAGTATAAGGCCACACCGACAATGCACACAGCAAAGTGATCATAAATAATCATACCGCTCTTATACCGAAGTATAAGGCCAAACCGCACTTATACACTAAGTATAAGGCCACACCGACAATGCACACAACAAAGTGATCATAAAGAGTCATACCGCTCTTATACCGTAGTATAAGGCCAATAGCGTCACATATCCTGCAAGGAAGGAGAGTCACCTAACCCCTAATCATCCCAACTATAGGGTCATATCCTAATACTCAAGTCACCTCAAAGTCACGCATAACTCCAACAAACACCTCCCAACAACTTCACTACTCTACTCCCTCAAACACACAAGGCACACAGGCCTAAAACATCCTCACAATCATAAATCAACCACAAGTGCTTCTATTACAAGGCCGTAATACAAAAAAGTATCGACAAGGCCATAGAATACAAAAGGTTTAGCTAAGGCCACATAACAATCTCTTAAGTTGAGAGTTCAAGCCATTACTTACCTCAAGTGCATCTTCAACGCCACAGATTCAATCACATAAATCATATCATGGCTCACAAACGAATCACACAATATAATCACAGCCTAATTCAAGATACTATTCTTACATAATCATACCACAATGACAGCAATTTGAGTAAGTACGTAATGTAGCACCCACAGATAAGTACCACCTTGGTTAGCAATAAGAAATGTCCTGCCTAATCGAATCTCAAGTGCCTCTTCCTCCTTAATGCCTGCCCAATCAAAACACCCGAAATTCACTACTACTCGCAATAATTTAACTCCTTATCTTTTAATTAAATTTCTTTTCAACTCCATTTTAGTTACAAATTTAACAACTTAAGTATAGATTGCTAATTATGTTTCAAAGACTATTAAAAATGACGCACTCTCAACTATCCCTGACTAACCTTACACTCTGTCAACACCTTTAACCAAAAATATTACCATTTTCAACCACTCCAATCAACCCAAATTATCAATATTTCAACTAACTAAACCCCATTTCTAACAACTCTCAAATCCTGAAAAGCCCGTTTACTACTCAAAAATCTAATAAAAATCCACTTCAACATATATTCCTCCAATATTATAAAAACCCAAAACTTAATTCTCAAACAAATAAATTCATTCCAAAACAACTTATATTAATCTCCAACAACATAATACTTTTAATATATTTACATTTTCTTCAAAAAGTCAATGAAAGTCAACTATCCATCTCAACACATTTCAATTCCATTAAATCAAGTATTGGTCACTTCCAATACCACAATCTGGTTGTCAGTGGAAAATTTACAAATTATTTTAAATCCCAAAACTCAAAGTCAACCCAAATCACAAAAAGTCAACATCCTCAAAACATCAAGAAATACTCATCCAAACACCTAACTTTAACTTCAAAAAATAACTAATTTAAGGCCCAAGACCGCTTATATAAAGAATAAAAACCAAAATACAAAAAAGTCAATCTCTAACCGAACTCTCAAAATACTAAAAAAGATCCGACATTTTTACCTTGAATCAAAAGGATTTACGGTGAGAAACTCTCCAAGAAATTTGAGGTCCAAAAAGCCATGGTGAGATGGAGGAGAAATCGGTTGAAAGAAAATCAAAGTGGGGGCGGTGAGGCGCCATCGTGAGACGGTTGAGGAAGAAGATGGCTTTTTGCTTTGGGCCTCGGCTGGGTTCGCTTACGGACTTTAACGGGTCGCCCTACCAGTTTTCAGGCGTGAAACCCGATCGCTTTTAATTCAATCGATACTTCCTGCTTTAACTTATCTCGACGACTAACTTCCAAACATGAACATTTTCTGGGACTTCAAATTATATTACCACCCAACTAATAATATAAGTAATTTCCATCCGATTACAACTTTTAAAATCTTCAAAAAATAACGAATGTACTACGAACTCTAATTCCGATTCGTTGTATTTTCAACTATTCAACTTCGAAATTTTGATTTCTCCTCGAAATAATCCACCGAGCAACTAGTATACTATTACAGTAATATTAGTACGGAACGGGTTATTACAATACTCATTTGTGAGGTAATTTTTCAATTTTAACAAAATTCAGGGCAAAATATTAGTCTCATCTAAATATTTTATTGAAATTAAATATCTCATCCAAATATTTTTCCCAATTTAATTAGTTAATCGGTCAATTATCCAATTTTTATAATGGGGGTCTTGCCTAGGTTAGTATTAGTAAAGTACACAAGCCAAGTTGAAGAATTTTTCGGCTCGACTTGGTCACTATACGAGTCTTAGGCTTGAGTTGGTGTTGCCTCGTAAGCTTATCGTGCCGGCTTAAATCTCGAAAGCGCGTAGCCGGCCATGCTAGCCCGGGAGCAACTCCAATTGGCGGAAGAAAACTCTCGGTGGAAGTATCATCCGTCAGAGGATGGTGAGAAGTGAGACCTACTCCCATACTCCCGGTAATGGAGGGAAAATGATCCTTGTAAAGAAGTCGCGGCCATGACGCAACGCACGTAAACGTATTCATTAGTTGACTATGCACATGTCTATTTCAAACTTTTCCTTATTGATTACCTTCTGTTGTAACATTTCTGTTTAAGTGTGTGATCCAAATAATGTTTCTAAGTAATGATCGCTGATGTTGATAGTTGACATTGTTATTGAAGTTCACATTTCAAACAAGCAAACAATGTTGAAGGAAAACGACATACTGATTAGTATCCAAGTTGCAACGTTGGAAAATTACGCAACTAATTCATACTAAATATGAACAAATGCAACCAAGATCGAATAAATGTATAATAACGAATTACGAAACATATATAATAATGAATTCATACACGTATGAATACGAGAGTACTTACAATACGCAGCGGATATTAGCAACTTTCTTCCTCACAAATCCTCCGTAGAATCCCTCAGCACCTCAAGCAAGTGAAATACTCAGCTTAGTCCACACCAAGAGCGGCTCGAGTCACGCCGATCGACTTGCTGAATCTTATGAGCAATGGATTAAGAGTTTGAGTCAAAAACTTTGACTCAAAAACCAAACGAGGCGGGAGAGGGGCGAAACGCTTAGAGGAGAAAGATGGAAATGTTAAGTTTCTAGATTTTCATTTCATATTTTTCTCCTTATGTGAGTCCCTCTTTACTCGGCCGAATACTGAATTTTGATAAATATATAACTCGTTGCCGTTAACTAACTTATTACTAAAATCCAGCAAGTAATCTTGCTAGTTACTAATAAGCTTCGCTAAACCTGGCCAATTGAAATAGCAATTTAATTGATTCGTTTTGTCCAATCAAGATTTTACATTATCAATGTAAAAATCTCTACTGGGGTATCTCTCACAAGGATTTTAATCAACTCCTTAATTTAATACCCCGATTTAATTTCATACATGAAATATAACTCAACGCCATTGTATGTGTGTGTGTGTGACCTTCAGTGGCCTTTATATTAGCCGTGAGATAATAATATAATTGACCATTATGATTATTATATAGATAAGCATTTGATCTACCTCAAATAACCCGTTACGCCTTTAAGCCATTTAATTCGTATTACATATATCGGTTAGTGCTTTCGGACCCGAGATAAATATAAATAAATTCGTATCACAATCGATATGGGCTCAGAGATTCAGCATTACATGATTAGTAATTTATGCTCTTATGAAATTTTAATTTAGAATCGGCTCTACAATTATTTAAAAGAGATATAACACCGCTAATTTTCAAACGGGCCTTTAAACCGTTCTAATATCTTCCACCTATCACCATTACTCACGCTCTCATCCTTACCGCTATCATATCTCAAAACAAAATCTCATCTTTTTTCCCTCAAGTGTGGCTTCTAACCTACCCATCCCCCCTTTCCCTTGATTTTTTTTCATTTCATGTAAATCTCACAATCTAGCTTTCATAATCTTAAGTTTCCTCTTATCTCTCAAGCTCATCAAAAGGTATGATTGTAAATCTTTAAATCTCATCATTTTGTAGCTGTGTTGACTATTTTGTTCGCTTAATTTTGAGTCGTACTGAGTTTAAGATTTTATTATGGCATAAAGTATCATCTAGGCTTTACATTAGTGTGGTCAAGTTGTTATGGTTGATATTTGTAGCTGTAATGTGCTGATGTCGGTGGCTGACTCTTGTTCACTTTTTCACAAACCCTTTAAGTTATTGCGCGATGTTCAGTAAGCTGGAAATAGTCGGGATTTTGGAATTAATGGTTGTTCAAATGGTTAAAGTGGTCGGGGAAAATTGATTTTAGCTTTGTATTAGAAAATTTGATTGTGAGCTATTATTTGGGGTAAAGCGACGGGTCAAATGGAGAAATGGTGGTCAAGTTTTGTCGCTTTATTAGTCGTTAGAACGCTGTAGTAGCCTTTCCACCTAGAGTTGTTAAGAGTTGATAACTTTCGAATGCCGTTAAAGTTGAAATTTTAGAAATCATATTACTAGTTTGTATTTTAACGATTTCAATGGTATTCATTTTGAATTATGAAAGATGTTGTGTTAATCGGATTTGGTGAGAAAATTATATTCTTAAGTGATATAATTAAATAATCGTGTTTTGTTGACTAGGACTTTATATCGTGGGTATCGCTTACATTTGATCTTATTTGGGATTTGGGTTAAATGTGCTAGGACGTTATTAATCGGTGCTGTAATGTATATAAATTGCTTCGATGGGGATTTGAGCCCGACTCCAAAGACGTGATCTACCTAGAGATGTTCTAGTTGTTTTGACTGGTGTGCAAATCTCAATTTATTGAACCTTTCATATACTATTATTATATATTCAGATGTGTTTGTTGGCGTGACTATACTGGTATGTATATCGATGTTACGATTGTTGTTATTTAGATCGATGTTACGGTAGATTGTTGTTACTGATTGATGCCATGAGATTGTTGTTATCAGATCGATGTTACGAGATCGCTGTAGTCGGCTCTCCGCGATTATACCACATGTGTCAGATGATCGCGTCGCGGTATCGCTTGTGGTTGGTGTGTGATTCTTTGCAGGTTGACGCTGCACGATAGTGTATATACATTGTACGAGTAGCATCGAATCGAGGTTTGGCGGATATTTATTATTTATGTGTGAGTAGCCCCGAGGTGATCTCGAGGCTCTTGAAAGCGACATGCATAGGGTCAAGAAATTTCGGCCCATGATCGCTGGCTTGTTGTTGGTTAATGCGCCAAAGTAGCGTGGTGCTATCGTTGATTGGGGAGTGCAGATGCCCGGATGAGGTTTTGATGTTGCAGCATTTTGTTGACTCACCTTTCTTGTTCAGGTTGCTCATTTGAAATTGAATATTTTGATCTGCATGTAATGCTGATGCATGTGAATACGAATTTATATTATTATGCTTTTATATATAATTATGATTATATGTGTAGTTGGATACCATTTGTATTTGTATTCACTAAGCTTCACGCCTACTCCCCCTATTCTTTCTATGGGCGGCATTTTATGCCCGTGTTTCTAGGAGTTGATCGTCAGGTCACGAGAGCCACCGACGCGCATTAAGATCAGAGCTTTGCGCAAAGTGCGGCATGTGAGTCCCCGTGAGTATTTCTAATATATTTTCCTTGTTATGTATACAAGACTTTTACGTCAGAGTATTACGAGGTCGTAGACCATTATTATTATGATGCATTATGGAGATCAAGCTAAGCTCGTTGGTTGTATATTTCGGGATGTGTATGTTTGTTGAAACAATGAGAATTGATTCCATTTATTATGCCCGCTATGCGACAATTGTAACAATTCATTTTAGCAAAGAATACATTATCGAACTTAGTGTTCAACTCTACTAATTGTATAATACTTAAAAGGGTTCCCTACATGATAATTTAAGGGGTTATGAATATCATAGATCTTATTTATTAATAGTTATACCAATAGTAATTCAGGTCAATTATTATTATTGGCGCAAACTTACTATTATCTCCGAGCCTGTAAGGTCACACACATACAAAGGATATTTGAGTTGTATTTCATGGTATGAAATTAAAGAGAACTGTATAATTGAGAAATGTATTTCTCAATTACAAGGGTTCACATTTTGCGTAGAATATCGATTGAATTGGAAATAGAATCAATTAGTTGAAGAGTTTAATTGATCCGCAGTAATTTTAGTATTTTATCGATTTGAAAGATTATTGATATCACTCATTACTATTTAATTAGTTTAATTAAATAGTTCAATCCCATTAGCAACTCATTAACGAACTAAATGGAAAGTTAACGCAGGTCAAGCTAATACTTAACGGGCGTCATGACGGGCTTGCTTTTAACTCTAGCCTCATATAAGCAACCCAGGTTTTTTTTCATCATGCCTTTGGAGCAGTACCTTATCACAAACCCCAAAGTGCCCTCTTGGCCGAAATTCTCCCAAGAATTTTGGGGTTTCTTCTGCCTCTGTTCATCCCTTGCTTACTAGCATAAATTAGTTCTCACTCAACCCCCTCCTCGCGCGACCAACTCGTAGATATCATACGATTGATATACAAATTAACGGAGCTGAGTAGTCAAACCACGCTGTGAATTTGAAATCAAAAGTGAACCGAATTTATCTACCGCAGAATGTAAGTGACTGCTTATTCATATAAATATAAGTGTTTTTGTATTTAAACAATGGTGTATGCACTTTAAGACTTTGAACTATGGATTTTGCATTTATACTCATATATCCATGTATTTTTCCATCAAGGGTACTGTTAAGTTTCAAATAAAGTTGCTTTTATATTATTTGGCTTTATGCTTGTTTTGTTTTTTAATGTAATTTTTTATTTTGATTAATTTTGTTCAAGAGTATTTAATTTGATAAATATATGATGAAAATAAATCACCATGTTGATTATTGATTTACACATGTGTTACAAGCTTCAAGCATGATGTATTATCATATTTTGTTAACATGGATTTTGTTTCATAAATTAAAAGGATGATCAAATTTGGGTTTTGGTTTCAAAACAGTATTGTAAAATGTGTTTGGGAGCGTAAATTTTTGTAAAATTACAACCTACTTTTTCTGAACCGTGATAGTACTTAGAAGATCTCCACAATTTCATAATTTTTGGATTTATCTAAGTACCTCAAAACAATTTTGAGATTTATGGACTTTTAATTAATAGTTAATATCAAAACTTTATTTCAATAAACGACCAGTGGGATTTGTTCAATAAAATATAAAGTTTAACGTGTTCTTTGAATTTCATAAATTTTAAAAAATCTTAAGGCCTCGAAACGATTTTACAACGAATTAAATTAAATCTCAAAACCGAAAGTTAAAATATGTATTATTAACATAAATCGTCGATCGATCAGCGACCCTACGGGCGTCCGTGTCGGATCGGGCGAAGTTTAAGGTACCAAAATGACGGCCGGATTACCTATCTGGGGGGCGGGCGGATCAGCGCCAGCAGTCTATGGTCGCCGCCGCAGGCCGGTCGCCCTCCATTACGACGCTGCGGCCCTTGGAATTTTGAAAACCTTAATTCAATTTATTCCTTATTTTGGTTTCCAAAATTATGGGATCAGTTATATTTCGGTTTTTATTGATTATTTGCTGGCCTCAATTACCTAATTGATTGGGTTGTAAATTTAATTATGCGAATACAATTAATTATTTCCCTTTTATATTATATATTTTAATGGCATTTAAAGTGATATAATATTTAGCGTAAGTAACAATTTTACTACTTAATATATTTTAGAATATATTTGTGATGAATATTTTTCTATAATATGTGTATGGTTAATAAATTATTGATAATAATTATTGATCGATGTATGATAATTGAGTTTATATTAATTAATTTTAATACGTGGTAATTATACGGATTAATTAATTTGATAATTACAAACATGCTTTCCAATGCCATTTAAAATATTTATTAAGTTCATTTTATGTGATTTTAACAAAGTTGCCTATATTTTAAAATCGGATTGAACGGAGGTATATGATATTTAAAGTCTATTTATTTATTTTTCTCGTCTGCGAACCGTAATGTCGTGAATGCACCTTCGAGTCATATTTCTGTATTTATTTATTTACTGCTTTACCCACAAGCTTGCAAGTCAGTTTTATTGGGTTAGTATATAAATATCATTGTAACAAGTGAAGATATCAAGATCATTTACCGCGCGACTGTGGACTCGGTTGGATCCGTAAGATAAGATGTTAATAGCACTTACGTATTTTGATAAATACTTGTAATAGGTTCTGTGGGCCATCGTATATCTCGAATGTGCTGCTACTGTTTTATTTTTCATGAAGTTGCATGTATCATGGATTATGTGCTAAGATGCATGGAGTAAATGAAAATAAAGTATTAACAATCTCAACACACTAAAAATTAATAAATAATTTTAAAGTTGTGCAATCAATTGTGCACCAATTGGGCACACTGTGATGGCGGGGCGTTACAATGTTGCATTTGATATGACAACGGATCATGTCGGCGATTACCAACGCTGGCTTTCGATGATCAATCCAAGTAACATTTTGCTTACCTGGCAGCTTAACCGCCGGAGATAATGTCGCAGCATCCTCGTATATTGCCGACACAAGAAAGCGTTATTTAGTTTTCATACAATTGGTTGGACAACTCAATATTATAATCGGATTCAAAATGCAAAGAAGGTCGCCGCTTGAATTTACGCAATAGGTCTCGATACCAATACTGTGAGATGTAGCTATTAGTAACATTTTACTTTACAATTTATTTGTAAGTGCTTTTAGTACGATAGTTTAATGAGTCCTTATTTTATTTACTTATCTTTGTAGAAATTAATATGGCTACCACTATCGCTATTTCCTAAGAACTCTCATTTTCTTCAAGACGTGAAAAATGGCAGGTGCCCGATTAACCTAATTTTAATCTAAATCCTCGGTGAATCATTCTCAAGCAAAGAGAGGATCAATATATGCTTACCAATAAGGTTCCTGTGAAACCCAATGAGCAAGTGCCTCCCATCGAGAAAAAGGGATCCCACAAAAAAGCGTCCCCTGACGCCGTGGATGTCGAATGTTCCTATGCTTGCCAATACGGAACCTTCTATTCCAAATTCAATATGAAGTGCGTGGCGATATGATATGGGTATACCAGCAACTTGGAGGAATTATTCCAAAGGAAAGCTAAACGCAGAGATATGATTAACGCCTCGTGCCTCGTGGACAATGTTCGAACCGGATGTGCTGCAAAGCGCCGGCAATATTAAAAAACATCGCCGCCGATCGACTCAACGCTTCGCACCGTTGTCTCCAAAGAATCGGCCGTGGATTCTATCTCAAGTCTTTCTTCCGTACAAATTCCTTCTCAGCTTGTTTGTGAATCAATATGCAATAAAGCTTTGAGTTGGCTCTAAACGAATCCCGCATAAGGATGATCAATGCACGTCGGTGATGAACTCGTAGCACTGTAACTTATTCCTCTCTGCTGTGGTCCAAACAAGAAGAACACCAAGAAGAAGAAGAAGCTATTTAAAAGGCCAGGGTTCTATAACTCAAGGTTACTGAAAGTGGAGAGCTAGGGAAGGATGTGACAAGTGTCATTATTATGAAACCCGGGTCACCGGAAGTCGACCTCAAGCAGAAGTTCACAGATTTGATAAAATAATGGTCTCACGAACGCCAAATTATTGTGTATGTATATGTTATTGAAGTTTGTACAACTTATAATTTACTTCGTGGGTGCTGTATTACCCGTACGGCGTTCTCATATTTGTCGTAATATGGTGAACTGCCGGGCAAGACCGAAAGAGGGAAACGGATCCGCTGCCAGCTGAAACGCCCAAAGGTCAGCGCCCTCGCAGAGGGATCCATTAGTTTTAAATTCTGCCTCCACGGGCCTTGTTTTGAACTTATCTCTGGTTTATTAGTGTACCGCAATTTGCGTGAATATTACTTTATTTCTCGCTTTTGAATAATGACGTTTTTCATTTTCATTAGATCCCATGAATTTAGATCACTCGCGAACGGGTAGCATTTGCACCGCCTCCCTTCAAAATGGTCTATACGCTTTAGACATGATTAAATGAGTCATATAACATAAAAATTAAAACGAATAAGCCTAACGACTTAAACTAAAATATACCATGGTATCAAGCAGACCAAAGTCACATTTAACGGTAACCGAATCTGCTAAACTCCAATTCGGAATACTTGAAGTATTTCGATTATGAATCATACGATAAGTGTGAGTCTTGTCTTCTCAAAATGACTCAAAAATGCCTTCACCGGCTTAAATGAAAGTGGCAAGTGATTTATCAATTTGCTACACACCGACGATGCTGGGGCCATCAACACATCCGCAAGAGGGAGTTATAACTACTTGGTCATATCACTTTACTAATGACCGTATAAAGTAGATACGGTTTTGTGTATCCGGCGAGACACAAACACGAGTCCTTTTGAGAAATTCAAGTGAGCTCCAAAAACGGTACAAAACCAATCAACAAGATAATAAAGATTCTCCTCGTCCGATGAGCGGAGAATATTTCGAGTCACGAAGTTCAATACTCATCTTAGAGAGTGCGGCATTGTTTCACAACCTTTGCTCCAGCTACAGAATGCCCCCAAAGATAATGTGGCGTTTGTCCGAAAGGAGAAATCAACCCCTTCTTGACACGGGTTAAGGTTCGATCTATGATTTAGCCTATCCGATCTACTCGCTTAATTTCTAGATATGACTTCTAACATGCACTTTACCTTAAATGATGTCCAACCAAGTCGCGTATAAACTCCCCTACGAATCGGTTTAGAAGATTCTAAAGTTGTTTCAAAGATTCGGGGTCGCTAAGCTTATGTTAAGAGATTGACAAAGATAACCTCGCGCCCAAATCATAAATGCTATTTCAGTTGTGATATCCAAGTGGAAATGCTTGGTTAATACTTCTACCCCGAAGTAGAGAATAAAAATCTCATTGGTAGAACAGAGTATTCCTTGAAAAGATTATTTGTCCGTAAGGACTTAAGTAATTGCGAAAATTGCCTCACGGCTCAAGCCGGGATGAGTCAATGTCGACGCATCTTAACGTGCATCCGATACACCACAAGAATTGAACCTTCTTTCATAGAGGTTAATTCAGCTCTGATCCACAGAAACCGTGGAAGAATCCAACCCTTAGAGTATCCAATGTGATCGCCACGAACTTAGCGCCTTTTTGGGGTTTTCATCATTGAAAGTTTCGAGAGCCCACTTTACAAAGAAGCTAATGAACAGCAAGGATGCCGAATAAAATGGCAAATGGCCGTTAACTGAGATGGATTCTATGTACCAAAACGAGGTTTGTCCTTTTGATTTACACTAAAATGGGCTCCGCCTCCTATCAACGTGAAATGGGCATTTAAGAAGAAACATGATAAAGACGGAACGCTGATAAAGTTAGACTTGTAGCGAAAGGTTTCAACGTAAACTTACCGCCGCTGGCTATGCTTAAATCCATCCGATAATCTTAGCTATTGTTGCATTTCATGACTATGAATATGGCAAATGGATGTAAAAGCATCAGCCTCAACGGAAATTTGTGAGGAAGATACGCATACGGTACAACCTCCAGGCTTTACATGTCCTTAAAGGACCTAGTACGCAAGTTGCAAAAGTCCATTTATGGTCTTAAGCAGCATCCCCGCGAAGAATCTACGCTTTTGATGAATCAATCAAAGAGTTTGGTTTCATCAAGAACGTTAAGAATCTTGCGGTATACAAGTATGTGTCGGGAGTTATGTATCATCATAGTTCCGTATGTCGGCGACATACTTATCATTGGAAATAACGAGAGTTAGCCAAACTCAGCCAAGGATTGGTTGTGCAAATATTTCTCAATGAAGGACTTAGCGCAAAACACAATATATACTGGAAATAAAAAGATTCACCGTGGATCGAGCCAAAGAGGTCGATTGACTTTGTCGATACTTAGCGTGAATAAGGTAATGCAGTGTTTAACATGAGTAATTCCAAGAAGGGTAATCTCCCATGACATGGGAGTTCAACTCAGCGTATAATGCTGTCCCACTCACTAGCGCCGAGATTTAACGTAACGGGCGACATACCTTACGCCGCCATAGGATCCATCATGTATGCCATACCGCTATGACTAGACCCGACAAAATCTTACGCACTAAGTGTAACCAAGTAGATACTAAGCCAATCCAAAGCGAAAAGCCACCGGATTTGAAAGCGAAGCGCATCCTGAAGTATCCTGGTGGTTAACTAAAGATGCTTCGGTATACGGGAGATGACTATTAGCAAAGGTCGGTGCACAATCACGCTGCCAAAACCTGGCTGAGACGACTATCGCTCCTGGGCCTCTGCGATTTTGTCTCAACGCGGAGCAAGATCTTCGAGGAGTTCCAAACAATGCTTCCGATTCTTTACTACGTAATCTCGGAGGACATCGCAGTCATTGCCCGGGGCCGCCAAAGCAAGCATGTTGATGTTAAGTCCGTGGACCGAACTTGGTGGTACTCCAGCATCGAGGGACCAAGCCTGAGTTGCTTTGTGACACAATATCGAGGCAATAGCCTCAAGGAACTCCCAAGCACATCACAAATCCGCATCGTAAAGTATCACCCCTATTGGAGAGATATGCTTCGATAGAAAGCATGTCAAAGCATGTAAAGTAGAAATGAGGTCAACTGCCGACCCCTTTACAAAAACCACTAAGTACGATGAAGATAAAATATAGTCTTAGACATGCCGCAGCCGTTAGGCTGCTGGGGAGTCAAGATGTATCTATTGTGTTACGGAACAAATATTTGAATACTACTGCTTCTTATATTCTAATATATTTGTTTTCTATGTCTATATGTTTAATTTTACATATAATATACATGTAGTGTATCCTCGATGAGTGAAAGGTTAAATCCCTAGGTTAGTCTATGCTTTCTAGAGGTAATAATTTAACCTGCTAATTACACCTCTTCTGCCGTAGAAACATGATGCCTAAAAGTGCCTCGTCGACAGCCGAGAAGAAGTAAGCATCATATGACTAACAGCGAGGCGCCTGATTAGTGATCAAGATTGATCACGTTAGCCCTCAGACTAGATCAATACCGTTGGCCGCCGGTCCTCAAAGCGACCTGGGAGTCGGGTACGATCAAACTAATTCATAGAAGATATGTATATTTGTGTCCTATGACATTTGTTCGACTCTTAGGTTCACACCTCTTAGACCGATTTACATATATGTTCATCTGCGGTTATACAAGCTCTGTACTTTGACTATGACCAAACGTCTGCCTTAAGCGGGGATTATAACGGCATATGTTGGGTCACACAGTGAGTGTAGCGATAGATGTTGATATATTGGGAGGGATTTGTCCGTCCTTGATATACAAGGAAGATCTCAGGCCTCTCACGCTTGGTAACGATTATTACATGGACGCCATAAATGCTTATTCAGCTTCACCGAGTAAAGAGCCGCCATGCTTTCATGACACACTTCTTATGGTTAGCCTACGATTGTAGATCGCGTGATAAAGGAATTGTAAGATAATCGCCTGCGGCAAGTTGGGAGTGTTTGGAAATCAATGAGAATTGATTCCATTTATTATGCCCGTTGTGACAATTGTGTATCAATTCATTTACCAGTTTGGTTAAATGCGATTATCAGAACTTAGTGTTCAACTTAGTAATTGCATATTACTAGTGTGGGTTCTCATGATAATTTAAGGGGTTATGAGCGATTGCTAGATCTTACTCATTAATCGTTATAATAATAGTAATTGGTCAATTATTATTATTATACAACTTACTATTATCTCAGCCTGTGGGCGTCACACACATACAGCCGACGCTGAAGAGGGCTTCATGTATGAAATTAAGAGAATCGAGTAATTGAGAAATGTATTTCTCACTATAATGGGCTTTCCTACATTTATGTAGAATATCGATTGAACAAATAGAATCAATTAAATAGTTATTTTTAATTGATCCGAGTAATTTTAGTATTCATCGATAACTCAAAGATTATCGATATCGACTCATTACTATTTAATTAGCTTTAATTAAATAATTCAATCCTCATTAGCAACTCATTAGTGTCTTAACGAACTAATAGAGTTAATCTGAGTCAAGTTAATACTTAACGGGTTGCTTATCGGGTTGTTTCTTTAACCTAGCCCCTATATAAGCAAATCCTTAGGTTTTTTTCATCATAAGTTTTTGAGAAAATTTTATCACAAAAAACCCTAAAAGAGTCTCCCCCACCTCGCCAAATTCTCCCAAGAATTTTGGGGTTTTCCTGTTTTGTTCATCCTTGTTTAATACTAGCATAAATTAGTTCTTGATTCAACCCCTCCCCGGTGTGGACTAACTACAGATATCATACGCATTGATATTACAACAAGCGAGCTGGAAGTCAAATTCACGCTAGAATTTGAAGCTGCCATGGAACTTTAAATGAATTTGCATTCTACCGCAATGGGCAATTGCTTATTCATATATTGTAAAATACATGTTTTTGTATTTAAATAATGTAGTATGCACTTTGCGACTCGAACTATGGATTTATATTTATACTACATATATCCATAGAATTTTCCCATCATGTTTGTGTCGCCGGAGTATAAGTTGGGGTTTATTTTGTGTATTCGCTCACCGCGACGGACTAAAGAGTATTTATTAAATATCAAATGAAGTCTTTTTATGTTGTATCCATCGACCCGGGTGACTCAAGTTTATAGGTTGTCGATGATGTTAACCTCGCGGCGGCCGACTGGGTCAGTTCGCTACATCTTCGCTAACTGGGCATAACCCCCCGGCGTTATGTTAGTTCCATTTTTAGCAATTTACAATTACTATTTATTGAATACTCTAGTTTGAGTAATCTCATTTTAACTAAAACTATTAAATAAATTATCGCAACGGCATAATTATAGAAATCAAAAATACTCCCATTTCCAACACTTCCACTTGCCCTCGACGACATTTATACCTTTATCACACGCTCTCTAGTCATATAGCTACCATAAGAATCGGCCGCGAAACACCCACCTAATTTTACTCGAAATAACTGCAATCGTACGATGGCATCCCATAAACCACCGGCCCCACACTAATGAGATGCCCGAGATCTACCTTGTATCAAGGAAGGATAAATCCCTTATCATATATCAACACCTAATGCTACACTTACCGTGTCACCTAACATATGCCGCGTTATAATCTCCGGGCTTAGGGGCGCACGCGCTTGACATAGTCAGCACACAACTCATATAACATAAAGTAGTTATATTCGCAGTGTCTAAGATATACATATATTCTATGATTTCAATGTCATCCAAACTATGGAAACCGATAGTCCATATAAGATTGATCGAGTCGGTAAAGCTCTTCGATCCAAGAGAATTGATCATCAACAATCACTATGCTGGTCATCACCCCGCTAACCGAACCATAATATAAGTTTTATCTTGTCCTATCTCAAGATCTACGTATGCGTGGATTGCCACTCGCCGAGTCAACTCCACGCCTCATGGGGAGATGACTTTTCCTTGAAATCATTCATTTTGGAAGTCCTTTGCTACACTTCATTGATATAAGTGTTGATTGAAGCCTCAATAAGCCGGGTTGGCTCGATCTCGATGAGTTTAGATTCCGAGGAATGTATTTCGCCTACCGAGTCCCTTCCTTTCATTTCCGGTAAATATTCACGCAAAATTCCAATACTTGACCGAAGCTTAGTAATTCCACTTTGCTTCCATGATTAGTATGTCATCGACATACAAGACTATAAATATTATAACTCCCACTCACCTTCTTGTATGTAGGCAAGACTCTTCATCTTCAATGAATCAAAATCTCCTCATCGATTTACCAAATGAAGCGTTCCAATCGCTGGATGCTGGCTTTGGTAATATGAATGGACCGTAAGTTGCCAATCTTAGGTCCTCTTGAGACATGTAAAGCCTAGAGATTGTACCGTGACGCTTTCTCTCTCGTGATTTCCATTCAGAAAAAGGTCTTTATATCCATTTGCAAATGCTTCATCACCATGGAATACTGAAATGGCTAAGATTATCCAAATGGACTTAAGCATAGCACTAGTGAACGAGTTTCATCATAGTTCATGTCATGAACTTGTTCGAAACCTTTCGCCACGAGTCTAGCCATGAAAACATGGACGTTTCCGTCTTTATCACGTTTCTTCTTGAATACCCATTTGCACTCAATAGGACGAACCCTATTGGGCAAATCTATCAAGGACCAAACCTTGTTTTGGCACATCGAATCCATTTCAGATTTCATGGCTATTCGCCATTTATCAGCATCTTTGCTATACCTCCCTCGTAAGAGTGTGTAGCTCATCATTTTTCAAAATGATTCGTCATACCAATGGTCTGGTTCTTGACTTTGTCTCCTATAAGGTTGGTTTTCCGTAACATCCTCGCGAATCGGGCTAATCGGGTCTCCTATGTAAGAAGGCACTAATTTTTAGGGCGCGTTAGTCGCCCCTACACTCTCGATGTATTGATATTAAAATGCTTCATCATCTTGAGTTTCCTCAAGATGAACATCACTTTCACTCCTAGCCTCTTCCGACCGATATTCCTTTTCAAATAATGCTCCTCGATCTAGCAACGGGGTAAATTTTATTTTCGTAGAAGTAGTGAATCAACGGTATCCTTCGATAACCAATAAAGTAGCATCTATCGGAGTTGGGTTAGTTTATCTTTTGTCAATTTCTGACATAAGCTTCGCGACTCCCAAATCCTCGAGAATACCCATTTGGAAACTTCCAAATCATAATCTGGCGAGGTGTTTCATATGTCAGAAGTCGACATTTATTAAGCGCGAAGTTGATGCCTTTGTAGTATATTTCTAGAATTAACCGACAAATTTGATAGGCTCATATTATATCGAAAACATGTCGAGTAAGCAGCCCGGGATTTCGCACACGCCGTAATATTGCGGGCGTTTCAGGAGTGAGTTGTGAAACAATACCACACCCCCTTTTTAAGACGAAGATCGAACCCCTTTGACGTGAATATTCTCTTCTACCGCATCAAGAATTCCTTTTACGCCTTGTTCAATTGGTTCTCTACTTCATTATGAAATTCCCTAGATTTCTCAAAGGATTTCACGTTTGGTGTTTCATTATATACACATAACCACATTTACTATAATCATCGCAAGAAATGTAAATGGCAACTATAACCATCTCTGAGATATGTTCATCGCCCACATACATCGTTGTTTGTATGATCCCCTTAAGCCAAATGGCTTGTCCTTACATTGTATCCATGAAGGGCGATGAAGTCATTTGCTCGTGGGTGGCAGCATTCATACTTATCAGATCATCCAAGAGCAATCTAAACCTTCAAGTATTCAGACCAAAGTGAAGTTTTTGACGTGATTCTCATTTACATGATCTATTCTACAATTCATTATAGGTATACGGCTTTAAGCCGCTTTTTGGCTGAAGCCTTATCAAATATTATGTTCCTAGATTGACGTGCTTAGAGTGTCTGTGACATATCTTGAGAAACGACATCTTATACTACACCTTTCGATAGATCCTAAATTCATTAGGATCACTTTTGAAACGGAAGGAAAATCCTCTGCATTCAAAAAATACCAAAATGTAGTAACATTCCTCGCTTATAAGCACACGCCAAGAACACCGCTTAAATGTACAAACCCCAGACAAATTCAAATTGATGGATCCTACTACTGCAGCCGCAACCTTCGCATCGTCCCTTTACGTCGATCCATCTCTCCTCTTTCGAGTCATTTTACTTTGCCCTCGTAGTTCCCGCATATCAAGCGAAAAATATGAGAACCACAATCGCGATAAGCACCCAATAGTAGAATTTAGGAAGTTATACAAACTTCAATAACATATATATACATATATACCAGAAATGAGTGGTCGTTAGACCATCTCTTTTCCCATCTTCCAAGCAACTTTGCGTGTGTCGATCTCCAAAGGACCCAGTTCCCACAAGAATGGCGACTTGTACTCCTTTATGCTATTGCCCCCGCTCAGCTAGCCTTGGTAACCTTAGGTTTCCCTCTAACCCTTAGTTTTTACCATTGAACTTCTTCTGGTCTTCTTCTTTGTTTTGGACCACCAAAAATTGTATAGCAGCAGGTTTTAACCTTTTCTCTGTGTATTCATCTCATTATTAGAAGGGATCATCTTATGCGCCTGCTTTTTAGATAGCTCAAAACTTATGCATATTGAATTTCATCACAAACCGAGAGAACTCCTTTCCGTAGAGATTTTCAAGATAAGGTCTACGCCTAGTTCTTCAAACACCGAGCCCAAGACATTAAGTCGTCGACCAAGCTTCATCATTTTAATGATACGCGTCTGGCCACCGCCCATTTCCCAAATTTTGTTGTCAACGAGCAATATGTTGTCATATCTCTCATTTCTAGTTTCTTCGAAAAACCGACGAAGTTGCTTGTACATGTCATATACTTTCACCTTCCTCTTCATACTGAAGCTGAATGCCGGTTCCATATTGGCTAAAGATAATGGACATCTACAACATCAAAACTTGTGCTTTCTCAGAGGCTTCCCTTTCAATATTAAGGGCAACGCCATTTGGTCCTGGATGGGACCAAGAAACAACACATACTTCTATCTCCTCAAGCCAGAATAATCTCTCAAGTTTCGAGACCGTCATCAAAGTTCGAAAGTTATTGAAGCGGATTAGTGATACCATTTCAAATTTATAAGAATAAGTATGTAAATGACAACAAATTTTAGCATTCTATCATGTCAAACACTCCTTACAAAATAAATTGTAAAAGTAATACCAATATTTAAAATCTCACAAAATGTATTAGTAGCAAGACCTACTATATTGAAATTTCAAAATGGCAACACTACAACACATTTTGAAAAGTAAACATGTGTGAGTAGGCTAACTAACCGTAAACACGACATAAATTTTGTGTTAATAAAGTACGCCATGTGATGTTACCTTAACAGTGTATCACATGAGCCCACAACGTTAGTGGAAATTACCGTTACAACCAATTAAACCAACCTTTATTACTTGAATGATCATCCGAAAAGCCCACAATGTTAGTGGTGGAAATCACTTCAACATGATTCGCTGTCATACTACTCTATACCAAAGACACTGCCATCACGCCGTGTTCATGATCGTGATAAGTTTCACAACGTTAAAATTGGTTTTGATACGAAAAAGCCTTAAATTTATATGGGCGAGATCCTATATTATTTGATTAATTATTTAACACGTAATACATCACATACTCAAGTAATATCCACATCATGAAAGATAAAATAAATAATACACATTTAGAGATATATGATACGACCCTTAAAAAAATAATAAAAATAATAAATCTATTACAACACTTTCAAGTGTAATCTTATTCTTCACCTTTTGGAAACTTCTAGTCGATACGGCGAAATCCCTATCTTCAATGCTTCCACGGTTGTACATTTATTTATTAACCTGGGTCCAAGACAAAGACGCAGTTTCAAGTGTGGGTAAAATAAAATGAATAAAATAAATAAAACGACTCAGCAGGTCGTGTACAACAGATAAACGGTTCGCATACCGTATTTCAAAAATACAACTAGGTCATATCAATATATCCCCTTTCCATTCCCATTACAATATATAATAAATTGAAACACATAAACTATGCATTTAATATATTAAATGGTATGATTAAATGACTCATTAAAGTTATTAAGTAAATTTAATGCTATTATATGAAATAAATATGTCATTAATGCATAATTTCATGCACTTAATACTTAAATGAACACGCAATCAATTATATAATAAAAATGCAATAAACACTAATTATGAAGTCGGTGATAAATACTCTCAATGAATTCAAATTTCAAATACATGATTGGACAATCATATAGATATACTTTCCATTTTTGATTCTACAAATCAAAATCATGGAAATTAATTGAAAAATTGAATCTCATAATTATATCCATTAAATAGTTGTTACAATTAAAAAGACATTAATTAACATATATTTATATATCCGCTATATTCTTCATTCATGTCATTCCAATTTGTATTACTATTAATTTTCATCCTTCTTATGGTTCCTATACATTCCTTTTACTTTCTTTCATGTAGTAAAATAAAATTGTATTAAAAGTATCTATTTCGGATCCTCTATCAGTTTTATTACCTCTCATGTGTCCCATATTTTATATATTGTATTATTGGCGAAGGGTGATAGTAAAATAATGCTACTTCTTCCATCTCAGAATAATTGATGTTTTAGTTTAATATTTTAAGTATCAAAATATATAATTTTACATTTTAAGATAACTTTTCAATACATTTTCCTTTATATCCCTACTTTATTTTGTTTAATTGACATAATTAATTACTTCTTTAGCCATAAATTAAAAAGTTTCTGAAGTAAGCGTGATACACTAGCATCTTTGGATATACGCTGATGAGTGTAAATTACAAATAATTACCAATAATATATATTTAACATAACGATACAATGACGCCATACTCAATCTTTAAGATTTTTTATGTAAATTTTATGATATATGTATGGCAATATAGCTTGTGTTCATATATATATATTTAAAAGGAAATTAATATGTTATATAAAGGAAGTTATTATTCATGAAAGTTATGGAGTTATGGAGCGTATGGTTTATTATGGCAAATTAATACTATTATGTCCTCAAACTTAAAATGTATAATCTATAGTTAGTAAGGATATGCTAAATTGAAGAAAATTTGTCGGGGTTTAACGCATCGACTAACGCCTATTTTCTTTGTGATAAACACCAAATTCATACATCCCGAATCCTCAAAATGATATAAATTAATCTAAAATATAATTAACAATCATGAATACAAGAATTCTACAGACGCTACTGAAGTCTATATTGTGATACTACATGATTTACACCGACTTTACCTCCGACAAACCGGTTAAGATACTAATTAAACCAAATAGTTACTGAGTGATCATATGAAAGCCTTACAACGTTATAGGAAATCACTAACATGATCCATTGTCATATCAAAGTGAAAACTCTAACACTCTCCTACCGTGTGATAATGCAACCGATTTCACAACTTTAAAATCGTTTGATACATCGCTTTTTAAATTTTAATCATCAAAGTAGATTAATGTTATTTAACTTTATTTAACCATGCATAGATAGATATGACCCTGTGACCTATTACATCACTCTAACAAGTGAAAATGCTAACATAAGTCCTATTACAAAAAGATTCTTGTGTTGCAAGTCTTGTATTCTTCAAAGACCTTAAAAAACCCTCAAGTTCTCCAAGGCGTCGCCTTTGTGGAAGCTATCTTCACGCTACACCTCAAAAGAAGACATACTACTACTTAACCCGACTTAGACAAAGACGCGTTAAACAGGGTAAATGAATACAAGAATAAAAGAAATACGACTCAGCAGGTCGTTTACAACATTTCCTTGATGCTGCACCGTAAAATAAACAAATAAACTCCGGTCATATCTAAATACCTCCTTTCCATTCCATAACAATATATACGGGAAAAATTATTTAAAAAACAAATAAATACACTTAATGTCGTATATATATTAAATGAAATGAGATTAAATGTCTTTCATAATCGAATAATTTAATTACCTAATATTTTATAATTAATTATATCATCATTAATATAAATTTTGAATTTAAATATATTCACACATGATTAATGATAATTATTATAATAATTATCACCACTTAAATCATGGAATAAATACTTACAAGTAATTAAATTCCAAAATTTAGTGAAAATTTAAAAGTTATCATAAAAATATTTCTCAAAAAATGATCAATTAATGAAAATACTCATGAGAACAAATTTAATGCCATTCAAGATATATATTCACTATCTTAATGACAAAAATTTATTTATTTAACATTTAAAATCGAATTAATAATTACCAATAATTTTAAAAACCAAAAATTATTACATAAAATACATTTAGGGTTTCTAAAAAACGCGATCTACTAACTTCTGACCACCCACTCAAAACGACTCATCCTCCGGCCACCCACAACCCATACCCACTCTACAAAGCATTCCTGCCGGGGTGAGCTACATCCGGTGGCCGGACGCGCCTCGAGGTGGCACCGATTTTTGGTAATTCATTTCGCCAGCTTTTCAGCTGATTAATCAGAACTTTTGTAAAAAATCCATTTGAGTGGTTCGAAAAAATTCAAAAATTCTGGGATTTAATTTGGAACATAAAATATCATTATTGAAACAACAGCCCAAGTGGAATTGTATTAAAGATACTTCTGGAAGTTTTTCATTAAACCAAACAACTAAATTCAATAATTTTGGAGTACTTCAAATTCAAAAACTTATGGAAAAAATCTGCATGAACCTCAAAGGGTCAGGAATAAAAAGATTTTAATTCTCAGTACTTTTATAAAATTTCTTAAAACCTCACTATAAAATCGAAATGATTCTATGTAATAAATCCGTTGCTGCTAGTTAATAAAATTAAAATTTTCGGGTCACGCGATACGTGAGATAGTATAAATAATTTCGATAATAATATTGCTCTCAGAAATTATTTGAGCCGAATCACATTTATAATTTAGTAGTAATAGCCGGGACACCCGCGGAAGCTAAGTTAGATCGCTAAGTCGCTCAACAACTCGACCATGCGGATTTCGCACAAAACTCCCGCTGCTTCATGACTTAAGTGTTCACCATCCATCCTTATCTTCCTAACAACAATCAAACACAAATCTTATTCATCTGGGAGCTTGTGTAATAACCTGCTATTTAAAAAAAAATTTAATTTTTTCGGCCGGCGATGGACCTCGATAGTATATAATTAATTTCGATGATAATATTGTTTCTCAGAAAATTTTTCGCCGAATTACATTTATAATTTATAGAGTTTGCCGCTGAAGAAATTTTATCTTTTGAAATCGGGTTCGGGTGGAGATTTAGGTACGATAAGCGGAGAATTAACCAAAACCGAACGGACTCGAGGTTTTTTAAATATCTCGGCATGCTTTGGCCTCTCACATCATCACAACACTTCATCATCTTCATTTTTTCTTTGCTTTGGCCGAAATTTATCCCTCCCCCTTAAAAAAAATTTCATTTTTCCATTTCTCTCTTCATTGTCGCCTCAAACTCAAGAGATTCGTCAGAATATCTTTCTCCCATCATTACTCCTTCTTCGAAGTTAAGGTAAATTTCAAGTCTTTCGAGATATTTCGGGTTTCGACATAGTTGACTTTTTAGTTTACTTTTCCATAATTGAATTTCTTATGATAAATTTTAGTTGGTTATGGGTTCTGACGAGTATAAGTGATGAATTCGTGATTTAGAGATCGCTTTGAGGACGCATGGCCCAGAAGTTGATTCTTTAGGTTTTCGCTGACTTTTTATGTGGATATTTTATAAGACTTTAATGCGAGGGAGGTTATATCGGGGACCTTTATTATAGTTGCGATGTTCAATTGCGATTTAAATTGATTAAAGCGGGGATTACGTTGCAAAAGTGTTAATTCCAATTTGAAGTATAATTGATATTTCGAGTATAGGTTGTTAATTATGGACCTCATAATTAATTAATAAAATGAATTTATAAGTCGATTGGTAATGATTAAGTAATAAGATGAAATTTGGCCGGGGATCGAATACAAGGGCCCTCACGGATTGCAATTCGATAGTTTAATCCTGTTAGACTGTTGTAGATAGTTCTCCCAAGAGTTGGTTATGCATCTTCCTGGGTAACGCCGGTATAAGAATAGGTCTTGATTATACCGGTAATGCTTTAGGCGCCGATCGTGGGCGCGCTTACCTCGATTATTCATGGTTGCTCAAGTGGTAGAAGAAGTAGTGAGTACTTTATCTCACGGTAAGTTTCACGTACTTTTGCCTTTGATTTGTGATATACATGTTATCAGGTTATGATTACGAGAATGATATACGAATTGTCGTTACGTGATTGTGTTTCGTGGCGTCAAGATTGCTAAAGCGGCAATGTACTGAACTCCCAACTTATATTTCTCAATTCCCATACTTACGCACTATTGTACGTCAGGCCTTTGTCTGGCCAATGCGATTGATTTTACCATTGCGACGTTTTAATGTGTGATGTATTTCATCGCTTGGGAGTAAGTGGTACTGGTTCTGGTTATGTACCAGCCGGAGGCCTTGAGTATCGCAGCTACTTTGCCACAATGGGATTACTGTGGGATTTAGGTGACTCCTTCCTCGTGATACGTGATAATTATTGGCCTTATACTTAGTGTGGAGTGGGCACGTGTGCCTTATACTTAGTGTATAAGCGCGCGTAAGGCTCTGGCACCGTGTATATGCGCGCGTGCCTTTTATAATCGCGGTATAAGCGCGCGGTTTTATACTGCGGTATAAGCGCGCGTAGTTTTATATCAGGTGTATAAGCGGTATGCCTTTTATACTTAGTGTATTTAGGGTAAGCTTTTGGCCTTTTATATCGCGTATATGCTGTGATTATCGACAGTCTATTCCTCGCAGTAGACGGATTGAGCATATGCGTATTAGAGTTGGGATATGCATCGCGGGTTACGAGATAGGAGGTCACTTACTGTAAAATAGTTTGCTTTTATGCAGTCTCTTTGATGTCTTTCTAGAATTGTGTGTTTATCAAAACCTCTTATAATATCTCCTGTATTATGTATGAGACTTTTTTTGGGGATTACGATGTGCCAATTCGATTAGATAGTCCCGATATACGTGTATTTCATTCATGGTGGCTACCAGCCATATTTGCATCGCCTCCTCGTCTTCGCATGCGGGTTCACCCCCGTAGCTGTTTCACTCAAGCTTCATGCTTACACCCCTTCGCATTGGCGGCATTTCCAGCTTCCAGCCAGTCGACAGCGGCATTGAAAGCGCAGTCAAGCCAGAGTTTTGTTCGAGTGGCTGTGAGCATCGGGTGAAGAGGATCCTCAAGTACCGATTTTAATGCGTTGGCCAACTGCTTTTGATTGTCAGATTTCTTTTTGCACCTTTAGCCTTGTCGGCCGTTGTCATTTTGTATTCCCTCGATAAGATGTATCATCTGTAGCCTTCCGGCATTACTTTATTTTGGGATATGCTTGTGCATAAGGCTTTGGCGGGGTTTGTCATTTCGAGCATCGCCTGATGGATTGCGAATTTCAAAAACCGTTTTTGATTTAAAAAGTTCCAAATTGCGGATCAAGCATTTTGGATGAAAGCGAACTGCGGTTTTAAACCGAGTCGTCCATCGGTTTGGTGACTCTGGTGTTCCGGATTATAATGATTCTCACCTCGTGACGGCCGACTCCGGGCGGTCGCTACAATTTTGGTATCGTAGGCCGAGGTTTCGTGACATTGGCTATCTCAGGCCGATTGCTTTTTCTTTGAGTTGTTGTGATTGGTGTTTTTTGTAAAATCTGAGTCTTTTTCTTTTGTTGCGTAGAATGTTGAGGATGCCACCCGTAGTACGCAAGCAGTGTTTTAATAAAAAGTTCGGGGCAGCTCTGTAGAAAGCCGAGTCGTGGTGGGTATACTGCTGACACGAGTACGCTGACCAACAGGTCCGGGAGGTGCGCCTCGAGCATGTTGAGTGAGGTCGGTGCAGACTCTAGAGGAGAGTGTGAATGCTCAGTGGTCGAGCAAATGTGGCCGAATTCCGCAGCAAAGCCAAGCCTGGATCGGTTTCGACAAGTGATCCTCCGGCTTTCGGGGTTCACTCAGAAAGAAGAATGTACTTCATCCGATATTTAAGTCCATCTTTTGACGACGGGGATTGGCAATAGATGAGAGTGAAGTTTGCTACTTATAGACTTAACAGGGTGTCTGCGGATCTGGAGAACCTCGAGCGCATCTCTCGACGCGGTAGGGAGTTCATGTTTCCCGAGCGATTTGCTTTAGAGCTCTTCCGAGATCATCGCTTGAGACCCACATGGCGGCCTTCCTAAGAGAAATATTTCAAGTGACATAGGTTTGAGGTCGGGCGGTGAGTACGGTGAGGCGCTCGCTGATGCGCTTACTACTGGCGTTGAATATCCGGGTGTATATAAGAGGATCATTGTGCCCGTGGATGGATCGACGTAAGATACGCCACCATGAGCGGCTTAGTTTCTGCCTGGTGAATGCCCGTAAAGCATGGGAAAATGGAAAGCCAGCGGCAGCCTTGAGCAATGATCGAGAGTCGACCTCGAGACTTTATTCTTCCGGCAGCCTCTAAATTTCAGAGTTTGGGAGGAGACGCACCAAAGAGTCGCCCCGGCAAGTAGTCACTTGCTCCTGGCCACCGCCTCGAGTTATTCCACCGCTCCTTCTTACACGGTGGGCTCTACCAGATCCGGGCGGGGTTCGTAGTAGTCTCCGGGGTTCAGAGCGTTGTCCGCCGTTACCGCTGGTGGGTCGATCGCAAATACAAAAATAGATTTAAGCGTAGTGGTGGTCACATGTTATCGATGCCAGCAGCCCGGACATCTGGCGAAGGATTGCCCCTAGTTTATTAGAGAGAGGTAAGTATCGCCGCAAGACACTGCTCAAATTCCGAGGCGTTATCGTGAGTCAGCGGGTCGACATTCAAATGGGCGCGATGCCGGGATACGGAGCCTAGGACTTCTCGAGGAGTGCCAGGTACAAATGGTTTGCCGAGTCAGATGCCCACGCCGTTACTCCATCGGGAGGATACCCCCGTGAGTGCATGGTGTGCATGTTTATTTCTATGATAATGGAAAGCCGGGGGCGTTAGCAATACGTAACTTCGAATCGAAGCTAATACTGA
>JADFUC010000905.1:0-103905 GCA_019722365.1 Lithospermum erythrorhizon | reverse complement strand
ATCAGTGTACTTCGTTCAGTTACGTATTGCTAGAATGACATGTACATCATTCTCACATGTCATTACCCTGATAACATGTTCACACAATTTAAAATGAAATGCGGTAAGTAACACCGGTGAATAAGTACTACGCCTCTGCTAGCTACCGCTAACAAAAATACGAAAGTATGTCGAAAACCTACTGATACACAACGTTAGAAGACACGCTGCAACTCTTAGTGGAACTATTTCTAAGCAGATACAAAATGACGGATAAAACAACGAATCTAAATAATCCCGTCGGACACAGCAGTCGATCTCCCGCTAGAATTTCACGCATTATTTTAACATTTCAAATCAACATAAGTCATTCTAATTAACCTCGAGTCACAATTAACAACTTTATGCCAAAATATCGATTATAACTCAACTTGAAAATAACACTTTTTCAACCTAAACACGCTTTAATCAATTTTAAATCACCATTTAACATCGCAACAACTACAATAAAGGTCCCAATTCAACTCCCTACACATTTAAGTCTTATAAAAATATCAACCCCAAAAGTCCACGAGAAACCTAGAAAAGTCAACTCGACCGTAACATCCTCAAGCGACCTCACAAGTCATGAATTCATCACTTATATCGTCATAGCATCCATAACAAACTAAGATCCATCATAAAATTGAATTAAGTAAAAATTCTTAAAAATTCAACCCTCAAAAATCAACAAAAGCGCTATTTTCACCTGAAATCGTAGGAAGGATGTTGGAAAGCCTTAACAAACAACTTCGAGGATCTTTATGTGCAACAAAGTGAAGAAATGGAAGAAAATTTTTGGGTTTGCTCTTCGAGGTCGGCCAAGAAGGAAGAAATGGAGAAGATATTTGATTTTGATGATATAAGGATGGAAGATGTGAAACAACTCTTAAGTCTTGAAAACCGCGAGGAGTTTGTGCCCGAAATCAACGAATCGAGTTATCGAGCGACAACGATCAAACTTAACTCGGGTATCCACAGCTATTACTACTAAATTATAAATGAAATTCGGCTCAAAATAATTTACAAAATAATATTATTATCGAAATTATTTATAATATCTCCGAAGATTACGCGCGACCGAAAAATTTTAAAAATTTTTTTTAACGATCGCAGATTTATTCTGATCACCCGCTAATAAAATTTAAGGCCTCGAGATTTTACAACCCAACAAACCAAGAAGAGCATATATAATAACACGAATCAAACGTCATATAAAATAAAGCAATACTAATTCCACTCTGACCGTGAAATGCGATCGACCCCATTTCTCGCATCCTACCGATAACTGCCCGATGCAAATACCATTTTCTGATTCTAGATTCGATCCACAATGTTGGTCGAACTCGTATAGTAGAAAATTTCCCATTAAGCTACCGACGTCAAATCGACTCAGTGGTTAAATCTCTCTCTGGGTCCTTTGATTTTCCCTATCTCGATTACATCGGCTACTACGTTATACTGGTTGGTACTTGATAGTCGATCATAATCATTTGATGAAATCAAATCCACCTCATGCGCCTCAAATTCAAATCTCTATCGTCGGAAGATGCTTTAAACTCTTATGATCGATTAAAAATCTGGCATTTAACCCCTCTGAATAGTGTCTCCAATTTCAAGCATAAAGACTAAGCATTGGCTTCAGTGCGTGGGTGGGATAGTTCTTACCGTGATTCTGTTGTCCGGAGGCATGAGCAATCACGCTTCCCATTACGCATCGAACACACCCCGATCACGATGCGAGGAAACATAGCTATAAATCACGTAGCCCTCGGAACCGGGCGGTATCATGCTGTGGGCCGTAGTCGACTTCCTTTTAATGCGAAGCAATCCTGTGATCATCATCCCAATAAAGCGGAACCCGCTCTGGTCAACTTTGGTCAATAGCGTCGCGATCAAAGAAAAGTGCTTGATGAATCTCTGTAATAACGGCTAACCCAGCTCCCTGCCTCGGTCACCTTTAGGTGGGCCGCTCAGGTATTCATGACCTCCACTTTTGTGGATCGGCCACCAAATACCACCTTGAAAATCCCACACTGACCAGGGGTACACTTTTCGCCAACGAACTCACATTTAGAAAACTTGGCATACAAGCGTGTACGTCTCAAGGTCCTCAGCCTACGATCACGCAAATGCCTCATGTTCTCCTCCCCACTACAGAATATATCGAATATCATAAATGAATACACTGAGCTCGTCAAATACTCGAAATGGCGATTCATCAAATCCATAAAAGGCCGCCAGTTAATTCGTCGATCAAATGGCATCACTATAAACTCATAATGTCTAAATAGCAGAGATCGAGCCGATTTTGAATATCCTCATTTGATCCTCATTGATGATAACCCGGACATAAATCGATCTTCGAGAACACGCGGCATCCTTGTTGATCAAACAAATCGTCAATTACGGGCAGCGGTATCGGTTCTTAAGGTCACTTTATTCAGCGCCTATAGTCAATGCACAACCTCATGAACCATCCTTCTTTTTCACAAACAAAAGCTAGTGCGCTTGGCGGAGATACGCTTTCGGTTTGATGAATCCTTTCTCAAAGCAACTCCTATACTTGAGTCCTTGATTCTAGTAACTTCAGTGGAGCCATCGATGCGATTGGAAGAGAAGTGGTGCCCGTACCAGAATAACCTCAATAGCAAGTGCAGTCTCCCTCTGGCAATCTGGTAAGTCCTCAGTAAAACATCCTTGAACTCAATAACAGCCAGCGCATCCTCTGTCGCCTGCTTCTCTATTAGATCAATCCACGTACGAGGCAAACGGACCGCTGCGAATCAACCTCCCCAGCCTCAGTGTTGATACAAAACCGAAGGCGAGAATCTTCGCATCTCCTGAAATCGGATATCGGTCTCCCGAACCTTAGTAATCTCCTTCCGATGGCAATCAATAGCTGCGTGATGTTTCCCCGACGATCCATACCGAGATAAGGTCAAAAATCAAAAAGCTCAAATGGAAGTAATCGACGGACAACAACACGACCATACAATCAAGGACAGTCTCTAAATCTGAGCTAACAGCGACCGACCTCCCTCTTGGTGTCATAATCTCAAGTGGAGCAGACAAAGACACATGACATCTGAGATAATGCGAGGAAATAAAACTACGAAACAAAGAATGTAGCCCAGTCAAACAACACCTAGCCTCGATATCGCACAAGAATGTGTGCACAATCGCCCACTGCAGGGGTATCTAGCAGCCTCTGATGAGTAACGGCATGAATGCGCCTCGGCCAAACTCATTCGGCTGCTACCACGGCAACTCCTCGAGTTCTCGACTCTATATCCCGGCCTCCACGGCCTTGAATCGACAACGCGATTCCCCCGATACACTGGCGGCGGAAATAAGCATTTGAAGTACTGCTTTTCTCTCTCTGAAATTTGAGAGCCCGATCCTGCTTGCTTATGCCCAATCAGCATGGCAGTGGCAGTGATACCTCCTTTGAATCCCAAAAACCACTCTGAAACCCGCGGATCTCGCTTGCGCCGCGTCTGAAGAAAGCGATTGGAATAACTGAGGCGAACTACCGTAGCACTTAAGTAACTACTGCCCGGGGACGACTCATTGGTCCGTCTCCTGCGAATTTCTGAAATTTAGTGACCTACCGGGCCCGAAATCTCAGTCGACTCCTCCTTGATCCATTTCGCCTACGCTCTCTTAACTCCATTTTCATCTTAATTTGCATTCTGCATGGAAGCTGGTAAAACCATCGGTGAAATCGATGATGATATCTCCAATCTGACCCGTCCACTGAGAACCTGATGATCTCTTTTGCCTCTACCGGATAAACATTAGGAAGTAGTCGGCACATATCACTGAACTGTCTCTCGTACTCCTCAGCTGACCTCGAGCCTGCGTATTGAAATCCTTCTCTCCCAAAGGCGCCATGGTATCGACCCAATAATTCTCCCGGAAGAGCAAATAATCGCTCCCGGGGAAACATGAATCTCCCTCTCGCAGTCAAGAGGGCAGCTCGGGTTCTCCTACCGATCCTGCCCAGGCTCTCGTAGTCAGTAGCCTTCGTGTCGGTTGAACTCGATAGCACGCTCTGGCGAACCCCCAGGCTTCGAGGAGGATCTGCTCCTCGAAGCCAGTCAAACAACTTATAAGGTGGAGCCTCGCCTTTGCTCGGCCACATGAGCATTCACGCTCTCACTCTCCCGAGGTCTACCTCGGCCCGGCTGAGAAGAATGCGCTCAGGACCTGTTTGAGTGCATCTTGTACTCATCAATAACTATACACCCATTCCGACATCATACTTGGTACCACGAAAAACACCTCTTTATTTCTACCCACCTGCAGACTGCAGGTGGCATCCTCAGCAGTCTCTGTGACCAAAGAAAGAGGATCGGACTTTTAACAAAAGACACAGCTATGACGACTCAAAGAAAAACAAGTCGACCTGACCACGGATAACCCGTATAATGCGAAACCCTAAGCTCAAATACCAAAATGATATAACCGCCCGGGTGGCCGCCTGAGTGAGAATCATTATAATCGAACACGAGTCACGAACCGATGGGCCATTCGGTTTAAAACTACTCGTTTCATCCAAAAGTTGATTTCCATTAATATTCTCAAAATAATACTTGATTTAAATTTTACAAATCCATGAATGTCAACAATAACTCCATAAATATACAACATATCCCGATACTTGATAATGTAGGCAAGGCTACAAAAGAATAAGTATTACTCGGAATACAAAGTGGCAATTTGGAAACAAAGGCTAAGTTTGAAAATAAAAAGTACAATAATAAAAATAGTTGACAACACGTCAAAATCAGGCTGTGAGATCCTACGCCACCGATGCTACTTTGTACTGAACAAAACTCTCCGTGACATACATGGCTCATTAGCCGTCTGTGACTGGCACAAATGAAAATGCCGCCCATAGCGAAAAGGGGTGTAAAATTTGTGAGCTTAATTGAACACTTAACACAGGGGGTGAACTTACCATCTGAAGCAGAATGATATTATAATAGCCCAACATGAATAAATAAACATATATATATAAAATATCACGGACTCTTAATAAAGTCATACAATAATATTCCAACGAAGGTCTCGGGCATAGCATGTCAAGATATAATAGAAAGGTCTCAATAAGGCACACAAACAACGAAAATAAAAATCATAGAGACTTCGACAAACTGACTATAACCACAGTCGTCATTTTACATCTCTAAATATCTCGCAAATATACCAACACAATCTTGGCATATATAATCCGATCTACGGAGGAATGAATCAACCGCTAACCACGGCTCTTATATCGAAGTATAAGGCCAGAGCATGATATATCGTATTATAGGGCCTTTCTGATACTGCAATAAAGTGATCGCCAAGACACGACTCTCTTATACGAAAGTATAAGGCCAAACAGCGCAACTATACCGTAGTATAGGGTCACACCGACAATCATCTGACAAAGTGATAAAAGAGTCATACCGCTCTTATACCATGGTATAAGACGATAGCGTCGCGTATCGCCGCGGCGAAGGAGAGTGCTTTGGCTCTGTCGTCAACTGAGATTCACAATCACGATACTCAAGTCACCTCAAGTCATACATAACTCTAACCATCACCTCTCAATAACTTGACTATTCTACTCCCCAAAGCAATATCCAAGCATACGACTAAAACATCTACGCAATCGTAAGTCAAGCGATCGCCGGCGAAGGTACGGAAATACATAGTGCCGACAAGGCCACAAAATACAACGGTGCGAAAAGGCCACGAGAAATGAAATATAAGTTGGGAGTTCAAGCTATTACGTACCTCGAAGCAATCTTCAAGCGCCACGAACCATAAATATAATCATATCATGGCTCGCGCAAATGAATCGCTTTATGAGTACTCTGATAATTACATATATATAATTCTCACGTAATCATAACACAATGACATGTACACATCATTCTCACATAATGCGTACCACTGATAACATGTTCGCACAATTTAAAAGTAAATGCGTAAGTAACACCGTGAGATGAAATGCCCGACCTCTGTGGCCTACAAACTTCCATACAGGGCCCTTGTCAGTGTATCACTACCACAATCAGCATGCTCAAAACACCCGGAAATTATAATCAAAACCTACTACTATACTGAACAAGAACCGCTATCAACTCTTAGTGGAACTACTTCTAAGCGGTCTAAAATGACGGATGAAACAACGAATAAATAATCATAAATCGGACCATGACCCAGTCGATCTCCCGCTAAATTTCACCTTATTATTTCAACATTTCAAATCAACTTATAAGTCATTCTAATTAACCTGAGTCCACCAATTAACAACCTATACTCAAAATATGGAATTATAACTCAGCAGAAATAACACTTTTTGACTGTTGCCTAATCAATTTTAAATCATCGTTTAACGTAAACAACTACAATAAGGTCAATATTCAACTCCTACACATTTAAAGTCTTATAAAATATCAGCCCCAAAGTCAACGAAACCTAGAAAAGTCAACTCGACCATAACATCCCTCAGCGACATCTAAATCGACAGCGTCAACCCTCAAAAATCAACAAAACATTCATTTCTTACCTCAAATGGTAGGGAAGAAAGATGTTGGAAAGCCTTAACAAACAACTTCAGGGATCTTTATATTGCAACAAAGTGAAGAAATGGAAGAAAAATTTTTGGGTTTTGCTCTTCGAAGTCTGACCAAGAAGGAAGAAATGTAGAAGATATTGTAGATCAAACTTAACTTTCAGATTGTCCTAGAATTTATTACTCTTAAATTATAAATGTGATTAGAAATAAATAATTTCTGATATGTTATTACTAGAAATTATTTATACTATCTCAGGTCCCTTTTTCAGCCAAGAAAAATTTTAATTTTTTATTTTTTAAAATAATAGCAGGGTTATTACGCGCGGGGATACTCCCGGACCCGTTACCTCCTAGGGCCAGCAGGACCACCTCGAGGATCTACCGGGACCTCGGGGACGACTACTTGGCTTAGGCTAGTTGTTACTACTATTACATTGATACATATATTGTTTTATTGTTACTTTGGTACATTGATGTAGTTTTATTGTTTGGCTTTCGTTTTTAAAGATAGTTGATAATTTTATTGGTAGTTGCTACTTTGGTACATTGATAGTTTATATTTTATTGAACACATTGATATTTCTATTGTTTATTATTTAAAAGATTGTTTTTAAGTTGATTATAAAATATATTGTGTGTGTTTGTAACGTGTTTGATTAAGTATTTGTTCATGTTGTGGTGTGTTGGCGAAATGTTTGCATTCTCAGGTGGTGTTGGGTGTTGAAAAAATTGGGTTTTTCTCTGATGTGAACATTAGTGTCGAGGATAGCGTCGGGCGGCATGCAACGCTAATTTGTCTACAAAGAAAAGTCGGGGATAGTAGTTGGCGATAGGGTTGGTCGGCATAATATTTTTTCTTTGATCGTATTAGCGTCGGGATGGCGTCGGGATTCGTATATTTTCACGTATTGGAGTGGAGTCACGGTAAGTTGGCGTGGAGAGATTTCTAAAAATGTAGTCCCATCTTAATTAAACTTTTGAGGCTTATTACATGCATTACATATATTATATTTGAATAATTTTATGTAATGATTGATATAGTATTGATTTACTTTATACTGATAAAGAACACTACATTAACTAATGTTGAAGAGACATTTAATGGTTTGTGTTTGTGAACATTGTGTATTCTATCTAATAATTGGAGCTTAAATCTTCTTTATGTCGTGGTTTGTGTTTGTGGACGTACTCATGCTATCGAATGTTATCGTGTTCCAGCGTATATCATATTCTTGATTTAATTTCCATTTAGCATTAGAACACAAATAGCGACTAATGTGTATTGTATTTAACCATTGGGCTTAAATCATCTTTATGTAGTCAATGTATGCAATTATAATGTAAAATACGATACGATTGACAAATATATGTAGAAAGTAGCGTCGGTATGTATCAGACAGCCTTGACCAGCTGTAATGTGATATGTTATTTATAATTCAATAATAACGGCGGCGCCAACCCGGCGCTAACCCGCTCCATGTTCAATATATAACAGCATGCTCGAAATAAAACCATACGTCCACTTTCCTATTAATTAATACACTCATTTCTCAATTTACGACATCAAAAGGTAATTTTGTTATCTCAGCTCAGTTTTCCGATAGCAGCGTCATTGTTGTTTTGGTGTTATTCCTTTGCTTAGTAGTTATTATACATGAGTGAAGAAGTAAGTATGTGTGGGTATAAATTTTAATTTTAGGTAAAATGTCGGTCGTTCTTGGATGTATACAAATCGTTATCGACCCGATGGACAATTGAAAAATTCATATTTGTTAAATTTGATGAAGTTTATGGATGTTGCTGAAAACTATTATTCCGAAAATGGTTTTGCGGGGATAAGATGTCCGTGTAGGAGGTGTCGAAATACATTGTTGCATAGTAGGATTGATGTTGAGTTCCATTTGATTTCTAACGGGTTTGTTCCGATTCTTACTGCTTGGATGTATAAATGGTGAGAATATTGTTGAGCGTGTTCATGATCGGCCAGTGGGGATATGTATGTACCTCGAAATGATGTTTATGATCAGCAGAACAGGGGCGTCTTATGATCCTCCCGAACAATGTTTATGAAAGAAGATGATAAGGATGTAGGTGGAGATCAATCGATATATGCAGCGTAGTTGAAGATGGTCTAAACTTTCGTGATGGCAGTGAAATTGAGGTACTCTGCAATTGTGACTCTGAAACCAACCGTTATGGGATGGTTGCACTGAATTCACTAAGTTATCCTTGACGACTCAATTGGTTAGCATCGAGTCAAAGTCGCAAATATCGCAAGAATATTTCCAACGTTGGATTTCCTTAATCAAGCGACTCATCTGATGATAGAGAGAACACTCTGAAATGATTTCTATGAGGCAAAAAGATTGTTGACTCCTCTGTTCCTCCCAAAACAGAAAATTGATGCATGTGTTAATAATTGCATCTTGTTTTACAAAGAGTATGAAAGCGATGATAGGTGTCCGGTTTGTGATGAGAATAGGTACGAGGAAAGAAAGAGGGGGCAATATGACTTATAGCCTTGTGGAAGGTTTTGATATACTTACCTCTTGCGCTTAGCGTTTACTTGATTGTATATGTAGGAGGAAGAAGACAGCTCCACGACATGATATGACACCGCCGAACTCAAGCGGATGATAGATGGATGTAGCATCCGAGGATGGCGTGGCGTGGAAATGACGATGTATCATATCATTTTCGCCGGGCGAGAAATGTTAAAGCGGGTTGTGTTCGATGGTTCGATCCTTTTAGCGCGTTGAATCACCAATATAACTTCTTGGCCAGTGATCATGCGTATTGTATAATTTACCACGAGTTGTGCATGAAGAAGGAGCCATATTTGTTAACATCTAGTATACACGGGCGAAATAATCACAGGAGAGATAGTGATGTTTTCCTCAGACCCTTGATTGATGAGTTGAAGGTTTTATGGAATATTGGTATTGAGACATTTGATGCATATGGATAGAGGCTAACTTATGAGAGTTGCTTTGATGTGGACGATTAGCGATTTTCCTGCATATGGGATGTTATCGGATGGAGGCAGCGCATAGTAGAGATTAGCATGTCCATACTTGTATGGAGAATACTAGGTCGTTCCCAAGAGTACGCCGAGGGTCGGAGCATTGTTGGTTTGACATCCGCACCCTTTCCTACACTGGCAGCCATGGGTTTAGGAGGAGCAGACAGCCATTCTGAGAAATCAACGTGTCATGACTCAGAGCGACTTGATGTATTGAATTGTATCGACGGGGTTACTTTGTTGAATCTGATTCCTTTGGGAAAAACAAACAAGCGAACATAGGTTTGCAATTATAACATTGAACACAACTGGTTTAAAAGAGCGATTATATTACGGGAGTTGAGTTGTGGTGTTGACGAACAAATCGGAACTTATAATATACGACCGTACAGGGAAAAACAATGTGTTAATGCATTACATACGGTAATGGATATTGCGAGAAAACTAAGGACAATGAGCGGGCAAGGATTGACGTGTGACTCATTGTTATGGGCCCGACATGCATATGGTACATATAGTAGGTAGGAAGAGGTCGAACTCCAGGCGACTTATACTTTAAACCACAAGGATCAAAAAGCGTTTAGGAAATGGTTGTCGTTCTGATTGCAAATGGATATGCTTCAAACATTGCCAGATGTGCAGGGAATGTGAACTTCACCGGGCTAAAAAGTCACGACATGCATATTGTGTGCGAAGTACTTCCCGTGAGACTCCGCCCGTCACGGGCGATGACATATGGGAAACCATTACAGAGTGGTGCTTTTTCTTTCGTGATATTTTAGCAGCAACTCTTAATGTGGAACATGTACAACAACTTGGGCGTAACATTGTTGAGATAATTTGCAAGATGGAGAGAGATTAATTCACACCACCGAATTTTTTCGATGTGATGGAGCACCTACCAATACATTTGCCATATGAAGCTTTTAAATAGGTCGTCTTGATATAGATGGATGTACCTTTAAGTGGTAGTATTTCACTTTATTTCAATTTTATAATATGTTATATGTTTAATCATCTAACTAATATATATTACAAATGTTTGTAGCTTTTGAGGAGGTTGAAGAAGAAAATGGTGAGACAAAGGCACGTGTTGAAGGGTCGATATGTGAGGCATATTTGGTCAAGGGTTTCGAACTGCATTCCATGCTTGAGGATGGAATATAAACTAACTTAAATCGCCCTAGAGGCACGATGTACCAAATCAACGAGGAAGGCCAAGGCGTTTGCCGTTGTTTTACGTTATCGAGGGCGTGGCCGTTTGTGGTGAAACATGAATCTTGGATGGAGAATGAAGAATACACCCTTGTTCAAATGCGTATATTCTTTGGAGCAGCACAGTACAAGAACATCTCGGTAAGTGTGTATTTAAGAAATTTAAATTGATTACTTAGGTACACGATACGGTTGTTAACTAAGCAAATAACGTTTCCTTCTAGGTACCATGAATACCTTGGCCGAGTTGGATCACAGTCGGCGGAACAAAGAAATCGAGAGCCAACAATTTCCGATTGAATGGTTTTATGGCGTGTAGATGTCTGATTGACAAAATGCTCTCCTCTATACAATTTCATTAGGCCCGCTCATCAAAAGCATTACCAAATGCTACTACATCAACGGGTACTACTTTGACATCGAGGCAGGCGATGGTAATAGAACCACTTGCTTGAAGGTAAGAAAGCAGTGTTGGTACTATGGTGTGATTGAGGAGATTGGAGTTGACGTGCGGCTACACCCATGACAAGTTGTACTCTTCAAGTGTTTTACGGTTTGATACCCGACAAGTGGATGCAGTGCATCCGAGAATGGGATAGTTCAAATCGACACCATGACCCCGAGAGGTTTTAAAGATGATAGTTTATCCTAGCATCCTTAGGCATAACAAGTATACTATCTTGGGTTATGTCTCAACGGACATAGCATTGGCATGTACTTATTAAACGGAGAAATGCTAGAAGCCGAGTTGATTGGACTCATATGCAGAATGTGGATTTGTCCGCTTTGAATACTGAAGATGTCTTCCAAGAAGAGCGACAACCTCCGCCCGTTCTTGTAGATCAAACCGATGATGTTGACATTATTGAAGAGGGGGCTTTCGTTATTATTGGAGAGGAGCAGTATGTTGCGGGAAATAGCGATAGCTCTGACTCAGAATACGCGTCGGACTACCCCGATGAGGACGATGACTCGGAGCAGAACTATTTCGGAAAGAACACTCAAGAAAACGAAAGATCATCGAATGAAGATTAGGAGTAAAAATGTTTTAATTTACAACTTTTTTATGTAATAATTGACAATTATGTATTAAACTACGTATTGAAATGCAAATTTATGTGTTGTTGTATTTTGTGTTTGTTGTGCATCGATATTGAGTTCTGTAAATGTGACACATCTTGTTCTATTCTCATATGACATAAATGCAGGGGGGTTTTGTTTTGTAAAACTGCATCTTTTTTTAACTGCAGGTCACTATTAGCGTCGGGATAGTGACGGGTTGGCGTCGGGTATTGCAGAAATTTTCCAGATTTAGAGTCGAGTTGGCGTCGGGTATGGCGTCGGTTTTGAAAATTTCAGATTCCCACTCCCGTTTTTTACGAGGGAAATTCAAATTATATGAAAAGTTGGCGTCGGGTTAGCGTCGGGTTGGCGTCGGGCAGTACAGAATTACAGAACCAGTTCTTTAAATATCACACATACATATCCAATTCATCATCTTTTCTAGGTATTATTTATTTGTCTTTCTCTCTATTTTAATTCATTCAAATTATTTCTCATCTACTGCCGTAATCATTTGTATAATTTCTAACTTTGTTTAATTTTAATTTCTAGGTCACTTCAAAAGTTAATTTGTTCCATAATTATTTATTATTATTACTAACTGTTTAATTTCATTTTGTAGATGACTTCATCTTGTTCTTCAATTTTAAATTAATTAATTTCTAATATTTTATATTTTGTTTGTGTTATTTGTGTTTATTTGTGTTATTTGTGTTTCTTTGTGTTTTGTGTTTGTTTGAATTTGTGTTTTGTGATTTGTATTTGTGTTATTGTGTTTGTTTGTGTTATTTGTAACAAAATTTGTGTTATTTGTGTTTCTTTGTATTTTTTGGATATTTGCAATATATTTTTGGATATTTTGTTGTGATTGAGATTAGCCTAATTGGAATATTAATGTGGATTGGGAATATGAATCATCCCGGATCTTTGGAATACATTTTGCAGTATCTGGATGCTTTCTTTCCTTGGAGCTGAGAACTAGCGTCGGGTTAGCGTCGGCCTAGCGTCGGGATACAAATAAAAAATTGTTACTAACCTCAGTTAGCGTCGGTATATAGGCGGATCAAATTAAATCAAAAGAAATTAAATAAAACTTTGGAGTCGGTTTGGCATCGGAAAAATTATATAAAAAGCATCGGGATAAATTAAATCAAAATAAAATTAATTTAAATGTTGGAGTTGGGCGTCGGTGTTAGGTCGGTAAAGCCCGTACTCAATCCGGAGCTTATTAGCGTCGGGTTTGGCATCCGGAATGAAAATTAGCGTCGAAAATATAGAGTCGGGAGTTTCCCGATTCTAACCCGACGCTAAAGTTGTGTTAGTAGTCGGATTTCCCCGGCTATAAATCGATTTCCGATGATGAATATAGAAAAATTTATTATTTATAAGGCTTGGTAGGTGAAAAGCGCTTATCTTATGGTTTTAGTACATGTGGCCATACTATTTTTAGTGTGCAGGCACCCACGAACTTAATCGGGCGGGCCCCTATACACTTTTTAGTGTCATACACCCCCGACTCCCATACACCTAATTTTCATTAGTGAAATGACTATATTACCCTTAAAATACACATTGAGTCACAGTAAAATGACTATTTTGTCCCTAACACTAAAGTATAGGGTGTAAAATGACTATTTTGCCCCTCCCCTATTTGCAAGTGTAGTAGTTAGGAAGTTTCATTAAGGGCAAATTGTCATTTTACATCCCCTTAGACACCCACTTGCTTACGTCCCGGCCTTTACGTATGTCATTTCATCTATATGTCCCGTTTTCATCCCGTTGAAAAACCAAAACCAAGCTTAAAATCAAATCACAAATCAAATCTCGTGCCAAAAATAATGGAAAGCTGACTGTTAACTTTGAATATTACAAAGTTTGCGAGAATAATGGATGAAGCGTATTGACCACGAATATTGCAAGTTTGCAGAATAATGGAGGAAGCAATGATGACCTATTACATGCGAAACCTACTTCCTTCTCCTCTCCGCCGCCGCCGACCAACCATCTCGACTCCGCGCCGACTGACCATCTCCAGAGCTCCACATGGCGTCCTCCGGCGGCGCTGAGAATCATATGTAGTACTCGCTGACCAATTCGCTCATTGACATCATAATTATCATTATTATTATCTCCTGATGATAAAACAAGTGCTCCTGATTTCTTTCTATTTCTTTTGCTTAATTTAACCTCAAGATTTAATGTATTTATTAAATTAAGTTGTTAGCCATGTCGTTACTTTTGTTTAAGTTGTATTTATTTTGGTTAGTTTTACCTCAAGATTTAATGTATTTATATTCCGTGATCAATTTAAAGTTAGTGGGGCTGTGGGGGACTGGTAGTGATGGTGTTTGGTAGGGGTGAGGGGCTGTGGTGGTGATGGTGGTGGTTGGTGGGCGTGGAATGAGGGGAACTATGGTGGGGATAGGGGAGGGGTGGAGGCCAGGTAGAGGGATGGGGGTGTTGAGGGGGTGGGGGAGGTAGGGGTAGGGGGTGGGGTGGAGGGCAGCCTTATACATTTTTTAGTGAAATGATAATTTTGTCACTTAATGAAACGCCCTTCTTGCGCTTGCAAATAGGGAGGGGCAAAATAGTCATTCATATCCAACTTGACACTATTTGGGTGTGTGTATAACGACTCGAGGGGTGGGGGGTGGGGTGTATTTTTTGAGGGGTAGGGGTTGTGAGGTAGGGGTAGGGGGTGGGGGTGGAGGCGGGTAGGGGATGGGGTGGGGGTGGGGCGTGAGGGTGGGGGTAGGGGTGGGGGTGGAGGCGGTGGGGTGGGGGAGCGACCTTGTACTTTTTTGGTGAAATGACAATTTTGCCCATGTGGAAGCGCTAACTACTGCACTTGCAAATGAGGAGGGGCAAAATGGTCATTTCATACATACTTTAGTGTTAGGGATAAAATAGTGACTCGATGTGTATTTTTAAAGGGTAATATAGTCATTTCACTAATGTAAATTAGGTGTATGGGAGTCGGGGGGATGTATAGACACTAAAAAATGCAGGGGCATGCCAGTTAAGTTGATGGTGTGCCGAGCACTAAAATGAATGCAGGGCCTTTCGGCCACGAGCCTAAAATTTATTTGGGGAAATCCTTTTAGGTACAAAGAAAACTATATCAAACGATTGAGGTCTCTCTTAACGGTTGCTGACTACTTGAGATGCTGGACTTGGACTTGCGATTTGATTTGGACTTGGATTTAGATATGTTTCTGGATCTGGATAAAATCCTGGACTTGGCCTCGCGATGCTTGGTCTCGGTGTAGACTTGGCCTCGCGATCTTGGTCTCACGATGGACTTGGCGTCGCAGTCTTGGACGACTTTGTCTTGACTTGGATATAATCCGAGCCGAGGTGCCTCAGCAGCTTAATCCCGTGTGGGTATGTGGACTTGAACTTGGTATTTGGACTTAGTCTTGGACTTAGACTTGGATTTGGATATGTCAGCCAAAGCCTTAGCGACTTGATCCGCAGCTAGACTGGAGTCGGGTTCTTAGCGGCGTAACCTGAAAGCAAGCGTGTCGCTGTGGATATACTTGGTCGCGTATTTGGCGTCAAGGAGGTGCGCCGTCGGCACTCTGTGTTTCTTGTGGTAGGCAGGGGCCTTCGCGACTTTATATACTACTGAGATTTACTACACGGACGCGGCAATTTTGTAGTGATTTGAAGTTTGAAATCTGAGTTGATCGATTCTCATTTGATTTGAACATTGTTCTAGAAATTCTTTAGTTTATGTGGTAATTGACCCACATTCTTGACTTAAATGCGCCTATTTGGCTTTAAGGTTGAATTTATGTGTTTTTAATTGGTTCTCACAGAGTGTAAACTTCAAGGATTCTGCTAAGAGGAATTTTTGTAGAGTTTCTATATGCGAATAAATTCTCTCAAGAGTTTTTTGTTGTATTTTTGGCTTCTAAGACTTGTTCGTTTCAAAGATGGGGGAGGGTAGGGTATTTATGCGCTTTCGAGCTTTCTTCTGATTGGTTGATCCATTATCAGGTGGATCGATGAGGTGGCAGAAGGATATTCGCCTTTGATCATTTTAATTGTGGCATGATCTAGATCGTTGAAATTTGAGCTTTCCTTTCCTCCAAGCATAAAAGAGGCGCCTATTAGGGTTCTATATTTAGTTTAAAATGTTTATGTTTTTACCACGCCATTTTCTTGTTGCATTCGTTGCATCCCCGTACTTTGCGAAAATCTTATTTTAGGTTTAAAATTAGGTTTTATATATAAAACCTAATTTTAACTTATATTAATTTTAGGGACTTAATTATCGGCAACCCTATTAATTTCACGTTTTCGATTTTCATCGGAGGCTCAATCGAAACCCTAATCGCCACATGTAATTGTGTGATTGGTTTTTATTTAATTAAATTAATTAATCCAAATAAATTGAATTTAATTAAAAATAATTAATAAAATTGGATTGTCTATAGTAGACTTCAAGACTATGACAAGATACTGAATTGAAAGAGCTAATGACAACATTCTTCATCACTTTTTAATTTTGAGAAATTTGCAATGTATTTTATAATAATTTTGCATTTATTTTGGAAGAATTTTCTAGGGATGGATATATATTATAATATTATGTTTTTAGACTCGAATTGTTCTATCTAAAGATTGTTTATGTATACTTTATATCATGTAATCGAGCTTATCCAATTCAAATTGTTGAAAATATGTTATTTATGGATAAGATCTACGGATGTATATTATTATGCTTATTTTTATGTTTAATTGTAGAAAGGAATTAAGATGGGATCAATATTGTAAGAACAAAAGATTTTGGTCGTCCTAATTAATTTTTGCAGCGCGGGGTCCTTATTTTTATTAGTCCCTCCATCTCATAATATAAGAGACTTTTATTTTTACATGAATTTTAAAAAAAATTTCAAATTAGATTCTTATATTTTATTTTTTCCTCCATTTCCATCATTCACAAATGGTCAAAACAAGAACTTGATTTAAGATTTCTATTTTTGATAAATAATCTCATAAAAATTAATATGAAGGGAATAATTATTAATGCATGGGAGAGGACCACATCACATAGGAATATAGGATAGTTTATGTGACTTTTGGGCATGTCTTCTTAGTACAAGATCAAACAAGCAAAAATAATACTCCGTAATAAATGTAATAAACAAGCACTACACATCGAATTTCCAGTAATTCACGGCACAGGGAAGAAGATGTTGTGTTTTAAGTTGAATGAATCAATTGTTATTTGGCTAAATTTCTACATTACATGAACTAAAGAAAATATTTAAATAAGTACTGAAGCTTTATTTTTAAATTAGCGTCTGAGATGATTTTGATCTTTGAGCTTTTGAAAAATGCTTTTAACCTTTTGAGCTACTTTTAATAGTAAAACTAGGAGTGCAAAATAAAAAAAATTATATATATCTTACATTTTATGGTTCATTTTAAAATAAAAAATAATTAATTAGATCAATTTTTTTAATAATTATTTTAATTAATTTAATTTTAAAAAAAACCCATCATCTTACCCCACCCACACCTACCAAACAGAGCATCCTGTTTACAATTTAATAGCGAAAAGTTACTTGATATAAATCATGTGTCTGTCAAGCACGACCTTAGTTCCATAAGACCGGTTTCTCTTAAGCTCTAAAAACAATCACCTATGGTGCAAAATTATTGATATTTATGTTTAATTTGACTTAACATGTGTTATTAACATGTTAATTTGTTTTTCTAATGGGATTTGATAATTATGACGGCTAGTATCTGCTATCCTTTAATGGTTGACAGCTTGCTATACATTATGGAAATTTGAACATTTCATTGTTTTTCTTTTTTACCTTCTATTGCTACAATTCGTTGATGGAATTATAGTATTGCTCCCTTTTCTTTCAGAGAGACTGCGAGTCTACTAGTTCTTTCTATTTAAAAACCAAGGCAATGGTAAAAACCCTTTTCTTTATCTTATTATTATGATTGTTCATTTCAATTTCAATACAGTGATGATGTTAACCTTTTTGCTATTACATTGTAAACAGAGTACCCTGTTCGGCAAGAAATTGAAAAGCTCGAATGAAGGCAGGGGCAGGAGTACTACGTTGGTAGGGGGATGGGGTAGGGTGGGATGAGGGTAGGAGTAGGTTGAAGATGATGTGTTTCTTGGTGAATTAATTAAAATTAATTATTAAAATTTGATCCAATTAAGTATTTGTTATTTTAAAAGAGACTTAAAGTGTAATATATATAATTTTCTATTTTGCCGTTAGGTTTACCTATTGAAGTAGTGTTCAGGTGCCAAAAATATTTTTTTAAAGGATTCGGTGCAGAAATTGCTCCCATTTCATTCAAAGATTGGGGAAATATTTGAGTCTTTTGTTGAAATATTTTTAATTGAGGTCTGTATAAAATTTAGCCTTGTTATTTGATGATTTTCCATTTTTATAACAAATTTTCCTCATTTCTCACATTTGACCTCACTCTCGATCCTTAACAAATGCATATGTTATTATGATAGTATCGTTCGATTCTTGTGGAAATAGTATCGCTTTCATGGGGTTTCTCATATCTGACAATGGACCGCAGTTTGAAAGTGAAGAGTTGGCCAAATTATGTGAGAAGTACAACATTGAACATCGGTTTTCACCCGATCTATTATCCCTGATATAATGATCAAATTGAGTGATGAATCACAACCTTTAAAGGAATCAAGAAGAATATAATCCATAGCGGTTCCAAGAAGGGTACATGGATCGATGAACTCCCCATTGTTCTCTGCTCACTCCGAACCACTCCGTCACATGCAACCGGAGAAACTCCATTCAAGCTTGTGTATGGCTCGGGCCGGTGCTCCAGTGACTGCCCACTTATCTGGAATAGGGTTCAGCGAAGAAGAAAATGACCAGGGGATGAGAGAACAACTCAACCTTGTGGATGAATTGAGAGATCGGGCCTTATATAAATGCAAAAATACAAACATCTCATGGCTCATTTTGCAATCGAGTCAAGAACAAGCAGTTCAAGTTGGATATTTGGTAATAAAGCGATTACCGTCAAAACACCCCAGACAAGATGAGTCAAACCAAAGTGGGAAGGGCCCTATCGCGTGAGTCGCATTCTTGGTTCGGGGACTTATGAGTTGGAATGAATGAATGGGGAGACAATCCCCCGAACATGGCATGCTTCCAACTTATGCAAATATTATGTTTAGATTCAGTCTTCAAAATGCACACCTGTGGCTCGGTCATATCGACCACTTATGATGTACTACGTGGTTCGGTTATATCCACCACTTATCATGAATAAAATCTCAGTGGCTCGGTTCAATCCACCACTTATATACCCGACATTCACAGTGGCATTTCACCCTTTCGGCTCGGCAAGAGCCACCTTCAACTTCTAGTCGTGTTCCTCTGCGGCCTTGGAGAGCCTCTCACGATCAGCTCTTTCGGTGATTAAATCACATTTTTGCAAGATCAAAAATCTTGTTCTTGAGTAGCGTCACATCACGAGACTTCAATCTTTTTAGTGGCATTACGATTCTAGCGAGTCGAACCAGTCGGCCAGTTCGCCCGGAGACATATGCACCATTTAAGACTTCGAAAAGACAAATGTCGATGTATCAAAAATTATATATAGCCAGGTAAAATTAAAAGTGAGGTAGCTTACAAACTTCATTCATATGTTTCGCCGATTGAGTAAAAAGCGAAAGGGTCCTTCGAGAGGCGTATACGTGACCTTCTTGTAAGCAAAGCCGTGTGAAGTGGAACTGCGAGGTGTTCGAGGGGCCTCGCGTGTAACTCAGTCGGGAGCCTATAAAGGAAGCTCGGGTAGCGCCCGTCATCTGAAGGAACAGGTATAGGCTGCAACAACCTTCCCTTTTACCGGTTGGCTCTTCCAAAGCAACCCGGGAGGAAATTGGTTGTAGTTTGGACTCGCTCAGTCGAGACTGGAGGAGGAATGTTGTCCACCGGAATGTAGTCACGTTCTCCATAATGGTCCGGAATCTTGACTCGCTTAACTTGATTCTGAACCGAGAAGTTGGGGGGCTTCGTGGCCAATCTCTTTTCAACATCGAGAGGAATTTGGCTAGAGGAATGGTCGGTGGAGGAGTTGAACCAGTCACTTGAGGCAGTAGACTGTCATTGGCGCCATTGGTTTCGTTTTTGTTGGTAATAGCCTTTTCGAGGAAACAAGGGCAGGTCGATGCGTGATCATGGCATCAAAGTCAACATTCGTAGGGGCATGCTCAATATGCGTGTATGAAACAATCTCCTCTACGAAGGGAAAGAGATATTAGAAACACATAATAACATGACCATGAAAAACTGGCCGAGATATAGGTGGGTAGCCGAAGGAGGATCGTCGAGGGGCCGAGTTAAACTCTTTGTCGTACACTAATCCTGCCTTAACTAACATGGCCTCGTCAGTAAAGGCATACCACAACAACTTATTCTCGCCTTGAGGAAGGAGGGATTGAATCCTGGCCATGGCAGCTAAATCATCCGCAGTATCTGTAGGAAGACTCTTGGCTTCCTCGTGAAGTGTCCAGATACAAGGGACACCAACAGCCATACCCCCTCTGGCGAAGAACCATTTCTTATGGTATCGATTATCAAGTATTCTATTTGGCCAAGGCCCGTCTAAGATATTTCGTTTTCTTCGGGTGGTGAATATGGTTTGAAAGGATGAATGGGAGAAAGAAAATAAAGCAGAAAACAAACAAACGGTTGGTTCGGCCTACATATCGACATGCAACCTCAAAATTATTATATTCAGCCACCCTCAATAGGCGGATTGACCTGGAGCTCGATTAATGGCGATGAGAAGGTTATTAACAAAAGAAGAAAATGGTAATCGCATTGCATAAGTAAAGGCTTAGAGCATATGCAGTATAGCCGAGGTGGAGTCGAGTCGAGGAAAAGTATCTGTATGTGGGAAGATATAGTTGTTCGCCTCTAAGAGGCGGGTATCTACCTTATCGTGGGGAATGGAAAAATAAGTCGTGATGCCATCTAATTGGTCCTCGGTTAGATTAAGTGGTATGGATTTCTTTACAAAAGTAGGAAGTGAGGACATTATACCTTGATACGCGGCCTCCGCCCTTTCAGCCTCGTGAGGGTCTACAAGTGAAGGATTAGGGTTTGAGGTACCAACACCAAGGGACCAGTCACTTGTAGTATAGGCATTCCTCCACTAACGGAGGCCTCTTCTTGATCTTCCCCAATCCTTGCGCGAACCATGAAGTTATTAATGTTGGACAAGGATTGAGATCATTTTATTTGTCAAGGGAAAAAGTTTGATTAACGAGTGAAAGAAGAGTGGAAGGGCAGATTAGTAATATGAACAAAGTCAAAATATCAAGCTTCCCGCCCAATCAGAAGGTCAACAGTCCATTGAGTAAGTCAAGACTGAGTTGGGGTGAAGATGAACGGTCGTTGAACACCAACCGTCATCTTCAACCCCAAAAAGTTCAAATCCAGAAAATAGATCCCTCAAGAAGAAAATAGAAAGAGTTAGCAAAAGAAAATTTAAGTGATTGATTCACATACCTTAAACATAGAGGAGAGTTAGCAAAGAAATCTTAGCAAAAGAGGAGTTTTGAGACTGATTTCAGGGAAGAAGATGAGAGTTTTGGAGGGTATGGGGATTTGAGTCAAAGGGAAGTTGAAAGTACAAATAATGGCAGGAGACGTACCTTTTATAGACATTGGAAAAGGTGTGACATCAACATGAAATCGCCAAATGGTGAGAAGGGAAACTCGCAGAAGATGTATCGGTAGAGCTCGAAGTTGAGTCCAAGGAATGTGTCGTAGGTGCTGCAGGGAGGCCTCGGAGACCTGCGTCTTCGTATATGGACATTCCTCACATCGCCCCGAATAATGATATAAAGAGGGATTTAACCTATCCTTAAAAACAGAACTTATTCATTGCTCATCCATTCGTAATATGCTATGAATGTTGATTACACAAGAAATAAGGGGGCAATTGATATGGGGTCAAATAATGACATGGGTGTAATATATATATATATATATATATGGTCGTGGCGAGTGTACGGACTTAGAACATGACGAGCATAATAGATCGGTACTATAATGACCTAAAAGGCATCCTAGCACTGGTTTAGGACACGTGTCGCGGATAGAATAAACCCCGGTCTAGGGCACTTTATGCCAATGTTTTATAAATCTAGATCTTATTTAAATGCGTTGAGGTAATGACAAATTTTCTTTCTTAAGTACTTATTCCTTCACTCGGTTTGCTACTGACTTTGGCGTGGTGTTTGTGGTTTTATCCCAACCACACTTTTAGGTGCGGCCTGAGAATGCACCCTCGCCAAGGGAAGGCGTCCACGGATCATCAAGGACCTAAGGCTCGAGCTAGCAAACCTATACTCAACGCATATCCACTACCGCTGACAATGAGTAAAACGACAAGCCCGAATGACTCGCCCATGAATTCCCGTGACAAGGCAAGTGAGTGTTTGACGGTCAAGATAAAATACTCTAAATTAAATATTTTAGGAGTTCTATAACAAGCTTTGACAAATCAAAAGGAAAAAAGAAAATGTACTACAAAGTAGTAGAACTATTTTTTAGCTGCTCGTGGGGACTGCAATCCAAATTTAAGAAAAACCGTAACCAAAAAATATACTTTCACTCTTTTATATATATATATATACATACATACTAGTAAAAGATATCTGAACCCCACCAATAAGTCCAACTAGCTAGTAGCTAACTGATACACCCTCTCAGTGGAGGAACTAGGGCCCTTTCTTTTTTTATTTGTTCATTTAGATATTTATATATAGATTAATAAAAATAAATAATATTCGAAAAGTATCTGAAAATGTAAAATGTGATCGTTTGAAATTATATATATACGTTGGTTATTTAATAATATTGAAAAGTATATTGAAAATGTAGAAATACGTATAATTTTACATGTTAGAATGGCTTATTTTGGCTAAATTTTAGCATATAACGTGAAGCAAGGCAGGTAGTATTATTCATGGCCAGTATGGTCGTATGGAGAAGCCAAGATCCGAAACCTTATTAATTTCCGGGTTTTCTTCATAGCTATTGTTAGTGCACAAGAAAAATTGGAAAAGTATTTACATTGATGACAGTTTGTCTCTCGGCTCGAGGCGAGTAGATATTCCGAAAAGATATTTCCTTTTATGAAAAAATCTCGTGAGATATGATTTGATTGATGAAAAAAATTTCTTTAGGCGTCAGTAGGAAGATTAACGCGATACATAATAAAGAAGGAAGAGGACGAATGCATTGATTATTTTTAAGATGAAATGCTTTTTATGAAAGTTATTCAATAAACTTGTTTGTGCCTATATACTATATAAAGGTCTCTAAATGCAGGACCTAGAGATCTGTGAAACAAGAGGAATTTTACATTGTATTTTGTGAAGCGAAAAAGAACTTTGAGAGTTTATTTTAATTGTAGGGTGGCGAGATGTACGGGTATTATCGACTCCTTTAGATTGTACAACCGTTGTTAACGCACATTCTGGCAGTGCTAACTTTGAAGTGATTATGCGTAATTGACACGTCTTAGGGATAGTAGTGTGTAGTTGAGGATAGGTGTATTGAAGTCGGGGAGCTGGGCTAAATACATGAGATAGGAGTTGAATAGGGCGAAGAAGAATGGAAGCGTTCGTATAAGTCGCTATTTGTAATTCTCGTATAAAGTAGTGGAATCCTTATTTGGGTAAAGGCTATGCACGGCACAGGTCTTCTGTTGGCACGAACTGGGTTCTGGTTGTTGCATTTTTACTTTCGGTTTAGTTTTTATTTTGTTTCACTTAGGTCAGTCGGTCATAGCATCGGTGACTAATGTCTTGTAGGTGATTCATTCGAAATAGGCGATTCTGACTTTTTATTTGTGAATATTAATTAATGTCGAAGACTTGTGTTCAATTTAGAGTGATAACGGTCGAAGTAATATTATTGTTACTAATTATTTCAAGTGTAAACGGAAGAAACAATTTGAAAGCCGGGTGTAGGACGACAATGCAAGTGCCTACATTTGAAACAAAGTGCAAAATCACTTTATTATATATATTGCAACAAGACAGTCTAATGGATTGGCCGATAGGGACGAGCATCTTTAATGCTGTAATCTCATGCTAAGTGAGTAAGTTCGTTGATTTTCATACTCAACTCTATGAGGGTGTTTGGGTAAGCTTATTTTTTTGGACTTATAAGTGACCTATTTATAAGTTGTAATATAATTTATAAATAGGTCATTTATAAGTTGTCAATTTTATTTTGATTTATTTGGCTAACATAACTTATAATGAACTTTTCTTATATATGTTTGAATAATAATAACTTATAAGATGTAGAAATGGTAAAATAACTTATAAGGATATCACTTATATAATAATTTTTATCTTTATGATATGAATAAATTAGTAATTTAATATTTGAAATACTAAAAATAATTATAACTAAAATTTATATTTTATGACTAAAAATATAATATTTATGATAGCAAATAGTATAAAATATAAGATTTATAATATTTATACTTTATTATTAAATAAGGGTAGTTAAGTAATTTATTAGGTCAAACTATCAAAATAAATTGGTGAAAAAAAGTTAAGAATTGAAACTTTTTTTGAAACCAACTTATAAGTTATTTAAAAATTATAAATTGGATGTTGAAAATATGTACCAAACACTTCAGTCAAAATTAACTTATAAATTGATTTTGAGGGAAAATAAACTTAGCCAAACACCCTCTATCTTTCGAAATCTTATTAGTGTAATAAGTCATCAAATGAGGAGAAGTTTCAACAAGAAATGATTACATTTTACGATTATATATTATGTATAGTTTGTTACAATAACTGTTGAACATGGTAATCTTTGTTTTTGTTTTTTTTATATTAACGTTAAGAGTATGATTCACGTAGTATTACAAATTACGAATACAGAAATTTCTAACTAAAAATAATTAGACAATTTCTAGAGTAAGTGATACAAAGAAAGTAGAATAAGTCTGCAACAAAAGTAAAATTCAAGACCTCCTTGTGAAAGCTTGAGTTAAATGCCACAAGACTGTTGAACCATCGACTTGAACATGATAATCTAATAGTTTCTCAACGTATAACTTGAAAAGCTTGTTAAATCAATTTCTTGGTCAGTAACTATATTGATTTTTTGTACATCATAATATTTTTTGGATACTTTTTATTTTCTACGTAAATTGATCATTAAAAAAACATATATATTGTAGGTGGCAAAAATAAATATAGTAAGAAATTGATTTAATTTTGATATGTTGATGATGAACATCTATCAGACTATTTTTCATCACTAGCCATTAAAATTGGCGATTTTATCGGCCTAAATGTGCATTGGGGGACTAGATAATATTGTCATCATTAGTTTAATGCTCTCAAGTCTAATAGTATATGGTCCACGCGCAAATTAAATGCATTGATGAGTTCAAAACTGATTTTCAAGTCCGTAATTTGGATATTATGACTTGTGAGACCGCTAATAAATCTTGGTTCAAACTTCTGGCGGCTTTGAACATCAAACACTGACCGTTGTAGTGAAATTGATGTTTATTAAACTGAATGGAAAAATTTGTTCTACGATGTAAATACTAAACACTGAACAATCGATTATTTTTACAAGTATTACATTTAAGAAAATATTTGGAAAATAAGAAAGAAGGAAAGTTCTAAAATTCTTTTCTTGATAAGTAATTAATTACATTTAAGGTAGGTAAATTGATGTGACTTTCTCTTGAAGAAAAGTAATTCCTTATAGGTTTATTTGTAGAGCCTATAAATACACTTCTTTATTAGTATTTTGTGTGTGTAGAAACACAGCTGATAGTGGTTGGAAATCGGCTGTGAGTTAGAATATGGAGCTTTGTGCTATTAGCATAATTATGAGGAGTTTATCATAAGTGCTTGGTGAGGTTGTGAAAGGAGTCGTGAGAGATTCGAGGCGTTAGGGAAACGTGCGCAGAGTTTTCGTGTGTGAAAACATCTTGTTGAAGGTTGTTGAGTAGGGTTCTCGAGTCTGTAACAATTTTCATATTGATACTATTAGTGAATCGCGGCTGGATGTACACATTGAGGGAACCGAGGGTAAAATCCTTGCGTTGCTTATTAGCGTTATTTTCTTTGTTTGTCGTATATCTGAATTAGTGATATAATATCATCCGGTTAGGCATTGTTGTACATCACGGATGAGATCGAGTTATTGTCAGTATGTGATTATCCAAAGTATGTGATTATCGATAATGGTGTAGGATTTCTAACAATTGGTATCGGAACTTGGTTACAATTGGTATCGAACTTGGTTGTAAGCCCGGTGGATCTTTGGATACCTAGTAATTGGTATCGGCGGGTTTGATGATTGGAATGCTATTCGGAGAATTTGTATGAGTGGGTTGAAAGATGGTGTTGATACGAGTGTGTGTGCAGTAGGACGATAGCGGAAGATGAGATTGACTCTGGGTGTGTTTACGAACATCAGCAGGTTGTCCTTGGAGATTTCTTGGGCTTCGTCTTAAAGATGAAGGTTCATGGAAATTTGTATTAGGGGTGATGTGGGCGACATCCGCAGGGTTATCACTAAGAGATTCATTGGAAAATCATCGGGAAGATGGAGGATCCTGGAGGAAATTTGTGACATGGGTGATGTGTATTTTGATGATGATGGCTTGAACTTGAGAGTGAGGATCGATTGTAGAAGCTACATTTGAAAATCGGCGGAGAGGTTTCTTGGTTGTTAGAAAACGTTGTCGTGGGTGACAGGGAGTTTCTCGGATGTTAGAAATGGATGTATTTGGTAAACTTCAAGTGGTGTGGTACTGAAGACGCTGCGGAAGTTCCGGAAAGCCATGAAAAGGCAAATGGGTTTTGTATTGGAGGTCGGAACAAGTGCTTACTGGTGACGGAGGAATACAAGACTTAGGTTTGAGTGATGAGTTATGAGAGATGGCGGGAGCAGGGTTGTTGCTGAGATTCCAGGTTATGAACTACGTACAAGGTTGCAACCGAGGTTTGTATTGCATGAATCCATCTAAGTTAGTGGGGCGTGGTTAAAAGTCGGCGTGAGAGGTGTTTCCCTGCGTCCAAATGATTTCCTAAGCGAAGAAAGGAGATGAAATTACGATTAAACATCGAAGGTCGATAGTGGATCAGTAGGAGTTGTCGACGGAAGGAGAATAAGAAAAAAGAATTCATTGATGACGATCAAGCTTGGAGTTATTCCAAGGTACAGGATGAATGGAGAAGATACGCAAGACAAAGAGAAGCGAGCATGGTGATAACTTGAAATGTGATGAAAATTCAACGGGCAATGGTTTTGGCTATGTCTCTTGATAATAGTCAAGTTGGTGACATTCAATGGTTTGGGATTGGTGAAAAATGCATTGACGTCGAGGGATCAATTTCGGAGTGGAAGTTAGGGATGATGAACTCGGTAAAGGCGTGCGATTGAAGTTTGAAGAGCGGTGATCCGAAATTTAGTCTTCAAGTGGGAGATTGTTGTCTGCAGCGTAAAGACTAAACCGTATGAACTCGGATTATTCTAGAAGTATTACACTTAAGGAAATACTTGGAGAACAAGAAAGGAAAGTTCTAGAGTCTTCTTTCTTGGGGAGTAATTAATTACCTTTTAGGTTGGTAATTGATGTGACTTTTTCTTGAAGAAAAAGTAATTCCTTATAGGTTTATTTGTGAAACCTATAAATACTCTTAACTTTTATTAGTAGTATTTTATGTGTGTAGAAACTTGCCCCGCTGATAATTGGTTGGAAATCAACTAGTTTAGAATATGGAGAATTTATTTTTATTCTTAGAATTATGAGAGTTTATCATAATTCTTGGTGAGGAGGTAATGAAAAGAGTCATGGAGATTCAGAGAGAGCATTGGGCGAGAGACTTGTGCCTAGAGTTTTCGTGTGAGAAAACATCTTGTTGAAAGTTGTTGAGTAGAGGTTCTCGAGTCACAACAATTTTCATGATATTATTGGATCTGCGAAGCCGAAATTTGGATGTACGCTTTCACGTTGAGGGGCAACGGTAAAATCCTGCGTTTGCTTATTCCGCGATATTTTCTTTTTGTTTGTCGTCTCCCCGAATTAGTGATATATCATCCGAGGTTGGCTGTTGTTGTGCATCTGGATGAGATACGAGTTATTGTCAAGTAATGTGATTATCAAAGTATGTGATTATCAATAATGGTGTAGATTTCTAACAATTGGTATCGGAACTTGGATTTACAATTGGTATCGAGAACTTAAGCTTGGTGGATCTTTGGATACCTAGTAATTGTGAGTAGAAGCGGGTTTTGATGATTGGAAAGGCTATTAGGAGAATTTGTATAAATTAGGTTGAAGATGGTGTTGATGCAAGGTGTGTTATTGCGGTGGGACCGGTGGCGGAAGATGAGATTGACTTCTTGGGTGTGTTTGGGCATCCAAGGTGAGTATTTGGAGATTTCTTGGAGAAGCTCGTCTTAAAGATGAAGGTTCATGAAGATTTGTGATATGGGTGATGTGAAGCTGACATCACGGGTTATCACTAGAAGATCTTGTCGGAAAAATCATCGAGAAGATGGAGGATCCTAGAGGAAATTTGAGACATGGGTGATATGTGTTTTGATGATGATGGCTTGAACTTGAAGTGAGATCGGAATTGTAAAGCTACTTGATTGAAATCGACAGAGGTTTCTTAGTTATTAGAAACATTATCGTGGGTGACTGAGGGTTTCGGATGTTAGAAATGGATGTCGCTGGTAAACTTCAAGTGGTGTGGTGCTAGAAGACACTCACGGAAGTTTCGGAGGAAAGCCTTGAAAGGCAAATGGGTTTGTATTAAAGGTCAGACAAGTGCCCTAGGCGAATCTGAGACTTCGTTTGGTGATGAGTTCTGAGAGATGGCAGGAGCACGGGTTGTTGCTCAGGGGTCAAGGTTATGAACTCTGTACAAGGTTGCAACCGGTTGTATTGCATGAATCATCCAAGTTAAGCGGTATGGTTAAAAGTCGGCGTGAGGGTGTTTACTACCTCAAAGGATTTCTAGCGAAGAAAGGAGATGTTTTGATTAAACATCGAGGTCAATGAATTGGATCAGAAATGAGGTTGTACAAACACGGAAAGGAGAATAAAGAAAGAATTCATTGATGACCAATCCAAGCTTGGAAGTTATTCGAGTGCACGGGATGAAGATGGAGAAGATGCAGAGACAAAGGCGAACGTGGTGATAGCAGATGTGATGAAAATTCCAACGAGCGTCGTTTTTGGCTGTAATATAACCCATTAGTCAAGTTGTGGTGACATTCAATAATGATAGTTGGGATTGAGTGAAAAATGCATTGGCGTCGAGGATCAATTTCGGTGGAAGTTCAGGGATGATGAACTTCGAGGTAAAGGCTGTGATTGAGTTTGAAACGGTGATCCGAAATTTAGTCTTCAAGTGGGGAGATTGTTATGCAGCGTAAAGACTAAACACGTGAAGAATCCGGATTATTCTAGAAGTGTTACACTTAAGGAAAATACTTGGAGAACAAGAAGGAAAGTTCTAAAGTATTCTTTCTTGGGGAGTAATTAATTACCTTTTAGGCAGGTAATTGATGTGACTTTTTCTTGAAGAAAAAAGTAATTCCTTATAGGTTTATTTGTGAAACCTATAAATACTCTTCTTTTGTGTAGTATTTTTGTGTGTAGAAACACCACCACCCCAATGGTGGTTGGAAATCAACCTTGTAGGTTAGAATATGGAGAGTTTATTCTTATTCTTAGAATTATGAGAGTTTATCATAATTCTTGGTGAGGTTGTGAAAAGAGTCATGAGAGCATTCATGACAGACTTGTGCTTAGGTTTCGTGTGAGAAAGGCTTATCAGTTGTGATGGATTGAGTAAGGTTCTCGAGTCTGTAGAATCTTCATGATATTATTAGTGGATGCTGCGGCGGTGGATGTACACTTTCACATTGAGGGAACAGGGTAAAATCCTTGCGTTGTTTATTTCAGCGTTATTTTTTGTGTTTGTCGTATACGAATTAGTGGTATATCATCACAGTTGGTTGTTGTGCATCTTGGATGGGATGCGAGTTATTATGTCAGTATAGAATTGTCGATAATAGTATAGAATTCTAAGAAAGTGCATATATAATTATCCCTTTTGTTCTTATTGGATGAAGGAATATTAATAAACAGATAGCTTGGTTCAGAAAAATTACATGTGAATGGTGAAAATACATTGTTACTTACATAATTACTTGATTTGGTAATGTAATTGATCGATGTGTGAGCGGACAAATGGCCCTGTAATAAGAGAGTAAACCAAATAAAGAAGAAAGGAAATATTCTGAATCTAAGTGAAAAGGAGCATCTAGAAGAACGAAGTAAAAAGTTTTTGGAAATATTGGGCCTCGAACTATTTCAAAAATAATTTAGCCATTTAATGTTTATTTTATAACTTTTTTGATGTATGTTTTGATTTTTTCATATACGTTTTTCAGTTTTCATGTGCATTTTTCTATTTTAATATATATTTTTTCAGTTTTCATGTACGTTTTTTTTGCTTTGATGTATGTTATTTCAATTTTCATGTACGTTTATCTACTTTGATGTATGTCTTTTCATTTTCATATATGTTTTCCATGAAATTCAAGTACTTTCTTATTTTTTAATTCGCTCAATTTAATTTTTTGAATGAAATCCGTCAATTTCAACCACTCAACTTAAACAAATTCTTATCTTTTAATACACTCAATTTAATTCTTTCATTGGAGTCCGTCAATTTCAACCACTCAACTTAAATCAAATACTTATCTTTTAATCCACTCTATTTAATTGTTTTATTGGAGTCCGTCAATTTCAACCACATAATTTCTTATATATAGCAACTCATTAATACTCTAAGTACCAACTCATTCAAAACTTCTACGAATATTATAAATCTCATTCTTCCTACAAACAAACTTGTTCAAAAGAAATTCAATGGATCCATTCGAATTTCTTTTTGATATTGAAACCTAGAAAAGGCAGTATAAAATTGAGGAGAGGTATATCCTCAAACGATTTAGAGAACGCCGCAAACAAATATTAAAAGACAATGCACCTCGTACTAAGAGAATATATTTCAATAGCGATCAAGCAGCGGCAAACCAAAGTCATGTAGAAGGAAATACTGGATCTGACAGTAGTGGATCCAGGATAGCACATGAGAGTGATGCAGGTGACTCAAATTGGATCCATTCTTCGTGCAGCGGGAAGTAAAGCAGGTAAAAAAAAGAGTAAAAAGAGGGGAAATGGAGTGGCATTGGAAGTGATAACCGAAGAGTGGACTGAATTTAAACAATACAAAGACAAAGAGTTTGAATGATGGGATAAAATAATCACACAACAAGAGGAGGAAAAAAAATATAAAGAAGATGGAAATATTTATGAAGCTAAGTGAGAAGGAGCGTCTCGATGACCGGAGCAAAAAGCTTTTGGAAATGTTGAGCCTCGAACTGTTTAGAAATTAAGTTAGTCCTTTAATGTTTGTCTTCTCCTTCGATTTATATTTTTTCAGTTTTCATGTACGTTCTCCTACTTTGATGTATGTTTTTACAGTTTTCATGTATGTTTTCCATTAAATAAAGTACTTTGTTATTTTTAATTCACTCAATTTAATTCTTTGATTGAAGTGCGTCGATTTCAACCACTCAACTTAAATTAAATCATTATCTTTTAATTCGCTCAATTTCATTTATTCATTGGAGTTTGTCAATTTCAACCACTCAACTTAAATCAAATTTTTATCTTTTAAATTCACTCAATTTAATTCTTTCATTGGAGTTCTTCAATTTCAATGACTTAATTTCTTATAAATAGCAACTCATTAATGCTCTAAGTACCAACTCATCCGAAGCTCCTATGAATATAAGAAATCTCATTCTTCCTACGTACAAATTTGTTCAACATAAATTCAATGGATCGATCCGAATTTCCTTTTGATATCGAAACCTACAAAAGACAGTTTGAAATTGAGGAGGGGTATATCCTCAATTGATGTAGAAAGCATCACAAACGAATATTAGAAGACAATACACCTTGTAATAAGAGAAGATATTTCAACAGAGATCATGCAGTGACAAACCAAACACTAATTGATGTTTCTAATTTTCTAGTGAACCTACATATGAGGAGGCAATGTTTCGTCGACGATTTCGGATGCGGAAATATGTTTTGATTCAAATCGTTGGGGACCTTTCAAGTAATGATAACTAGTTCACCCAGAGAGTTGATGTTGCCAATAAAAAAAGCATATCTCTAGTAGCAAAATGTACCACAATCACGCGAATGTTAACATATAGTGTGGCGGGAGTATTGACTACATGCACTGTGAATGAAAAAACATCCTACAACTTGGGAATGTCAATTTATTAAAGTGATAAGGGAGCCACCATCATTATTCTTGAAGTAGTTGCCTCTCATCGTTTATGGATCGGTCATGCCTTTTCAGATGTCCGGGCACATTGAACGTTATAAATGTTCTAGACGGGTCACCAGTGTTTGATGATGTTGAACAAAAAAATACTCTAAGAGTGACCTTCTTTGTGAATCAACGTCCGTAATAATATGGTGTACTATCTTATTGATAGTATCTACCCTTCAATTAGACTTATTCAGAATGAACAAGATAAGTTATTTGAAAAATATCGGAATGATGTATTTAGGAATTGATCCGAGGAAAGCGTTTAAGTTATTCATGAACCGGGCGAATGTGGGACATAGACGATTTTGCTATCATCGTCAAGTCATATATCATATTACATAATATGATTGTTGAGGATGCACGAGATACATATGCTCAGGATTGGGCCGATTATGATCAATCTGAGGCAAGTGTGTCTAGTACACTACAACCATTATCGACTGAGGTACTACACGCATTTTTCTAATCATGTGCCATCCAGTGCGTGATGCACATGTACATACGGAATAGGAGGATCACAGTCGAGAACATATAATGAGAATGCAGAAATGTAGTGATTAAAGATTATTTTTAAGTCTTAATGTGTGCTTTAAGAGTTTAAAGTATTGTTAGTCTAGTCTATTGTACCATGTGCTTATTTGTGTTTCATCAGTTGTACCGCATGCTTTACTTATTGTACTAGATTTCAAGTTTTTTTTTTAAATTTCTTTTGTTTTAATAAATATTACCATCAAAAATTAATTAAGAATATCATATTAAAAATATTTAAGTAAATATTAGGTATTTGTATTTAAAAATACCTATAAATTATTTATGTGTTAATTATTTTTATTTAATTATAACGATAATTGTTATTATTATGTATTTATAAAAATAAAGAATATAAGTAAATAAGAATATGAAATAAAATTAGTGGGGTAGGGCGTTGAATTTTATTAAATAAAATTAATATAGAGTGTAAAAGTTGAATTATTAGGTAGAAGAGAGAAATGATTATGTGGAGTATTGAAAATTATAAAAGAGGATATTGAATAAATTAACCATTGTACATGATCTTACACATAACGTGAACTGTACATAGTACTACTATTATTAGCTTACGTGATTTCGTATGATGTAGTTTTAACGCTCACTACTTACTTGTCCATGCAATAAGTTACAAATGCTAAGACAAGATGATAATCTGCTTGATTATGTAACGGCCCATACTCTAGTCGTATGTCTTGAGCGGAATAAATCATCAACGCGTATATACAGTCGTACTGCGATGGTTGACCACGAAAATCACTTGTTTAATAGCCAATAAAACTTACGATAGTTTGATCCAAGGTAAAATAGTTTTGAAAGCTCGAAAATGTTTATGTCTGATTTAACCAGCCGATGGCGTCGCTAAATCCTTTGATGTATAATTCCATCACATAATAGAAGTCTCAAAATATTCCACAAAATAGTTTACAATTTTTCAACATAAAACAAAGTATGAAAAACTTGAGTACATAAAAAAAATAGAAAAAAGTGGTATTTGGGGATCTGTACTCGTCTCTCTCCCCTAAAATACAGGTCAGCGGACACTCATGAACTACGCGACATCAAATACCTTGTCAATGCGGAGGTGGGAAGGGGTAGGCTCGGCAAACTTAGTGGAAGCGAATGTGGGATATTAGCTATAAGTATCGATAAGTGCGAAAGATATAAGTATGAAATAAGTATATAAGCGTGTACAGTAAAGAAAAATAAATCAAGTATTCAAGCTTCATAACAAGAATGACCATGTTCAACATACAAACACTTAGCGAGAACTCCAGCTTGCTTAACTCACATGTAAGCCTAGCGATCCCCTATCCACGTAATCAAGCAGGTAAAAACAACATAACGTCTTACACCACGTTTATATCACAACAACAATAGAATACACTTACGAAAAAAAAATTAAACCACAAATATCACATATAACATTCCATCCTTTTCGAGCTCACCATGAACACCAACAACGACCTCTTTTCAGCTCACCATGGCTTAACATCGTCATATCTTTTTTCCCGTTAGGCTCACCGCGAACTCCCACATCATCCCAACCATTCTCCAATTCAAACAAATCCTGCGTCACACATACAATACCAAACATACATCGTCAGCATCTGCCTTTCAGCAATTATCGCCTGACTACAGCAAATCTAGATAGAACAACCATGCAACCATCACACAACAAATCTCAATATAGCACCCTTAACATACACGATACAACAATTTCGTACAAAACCTATACTCAACAGTTACTCACTGTCGCCACATAACAAAATATACTCAAACATGAATACAACTACAACATAAACATACTAAAGAGTACACTTAAACATAAATATCTTGAAACATAAATACCCTCAAATAACCACACCATGTGCATCTAATCAGAGCTTAAGCCATACAAATCAACATCTCACGGTCTCACAATTATACACACGAGATAAGTTGATAACCGCAATACATTGTCATGACAATTTACCATACCTACGCTCAAACATAAATAAAGGTATGGCAGTGATAAATCCCCACCTTAGCTAGTACATTTAGCCCAAGCGGAATCAATCGATCCTCCATTTGTTCCCACGTCCAGTGCGAGCAGAACATCCGAAAATATAATTACTACTCGTAACCGTTTCGCTTCCCTTATCTTGAATTTAACTTGAACTTTTCAACCCATTTTAGTTGCAGTTGACAACTTCGTAAGATTACTAATTATGTTACAATAACAAATTCATTGACAAATCTCACTATAGGACTAAATCCTAAATCAGCCTATGTACATTCAATTTCTAACATTTCAAATCAACTCGATCAACCCAATTTTCAACTTTTCAACTAATCAAACCCGTTTCTAACTGACCTCTCAAATCATTAGTTTACTACTCAAAATCTGTAAACCATTTCAATATATTTTCCAACGACTAATACTCATAATTTTACCTCAAAACAATCCACAATAAAGTCAAATAACATATTTATACTATCATACATTTTAGATAAAGTCAACTCAAAATCACTCAGTCAACTCAGCCATAACCACTTTCTACAAATATCAACCATTGCTCAACTCTTAGAGTATAATCTAGCCTAAATGATAATTATTAAATAATATCTCTAAAAACCAAAGTCAACCCAAAATACCAAAAGTCAACGGCCTAAAAGCGTCGAAATTTAACCACGATATATCAACTCAAGAATAACCAAATTTAGAACTCAAAGAATCAATTGGAGCAATAAATTCAAAATACAAAAAGAAGTCAACAAAAAGTCAAACTTGGGAAATCTCCACAAAATACTAAAAAGATTGCCTTTTACGCTGGCTTGGCAGAATGATGAGGCTCTCCATTGAGGTCAAAGCTTGAAACGGAGAGAAGAAATGAAAGCAAATCAAGAAAAAAAAGAGCATCACGTCGGCAGAGAAATGAGGGAGTTCGGCCCTCTTGTTCTTGTTGTTGGGTTGGGCCAAATGTTTGGTTAATGGGCTTTAAATGGGTTGGCTCATTTAAGTCGTGTGAAACCCGATCGTTTAATTCAATCGATACACAAATTTTAACTTATTTAAACTGATAAACGTCTGACCATTAACATACATTTATATACTCAAATTATATTACATGAATAATGTCATTCAGCTGATTAAATTTAAAATTCCCAAAACAGAAATATACTATCAACCGACCGATTCATTTGTATTTCCATTTATTAAACTTTGAAAATTTTTATTTCTCCTCGAAATACTCACCGAGCAACTAATTATCTTATTCGATAATATTGATGCGGGCAGGGTTATTACATAAATCAATTTAATAATCCACATTTTAATTTATTAATTAGCAGTCGTTACCGGTTTTTACGTTACTTGGTGGAGGCTTACAACGAGTTCCTTTTTTTTATATGAATGAAGGATTTTATTAATAAAGTAGCAAGTACATCCTGAGGTTGAGATTGTCCAACTACTCAACACACATACAACTCTAAGGAAAAAGAAAGTTACTCAACAATACATTGAACATTTAAAACTTTAGCTGCTTCCTCATATTGAGATTGTCCAAACTCCACCATTTCTTGAGGACGTTTGATGGTTTCTTCATTGAAGGCAAGGTTCCTTTGGTGCCCGAATCTCAGCATGAAAATCAATCAACAACAAAATTTCCTCCCCATCCGTGTTCCTTAAAAAAATTTTAGAAGGTCCTTAGTATCCACAACGGTTCTTCTTCCGGGTATGGTGGCGTTGTTGGAATAAATGAGAACTAAACCTCATCGCTTCTTCCCGGAAAGAGGACACCACGTCTATCGCTGCTATTCCTGGAATTTGAATTCGTTAAGTTGTCCGGTCTGACCTCCGTATAAGTGTTTCACCTTACTAAACAGCTTCGGTTCCCATGACTTGCTCCAAAGTGATTCTCCACATTTGCTGCTCGGAAGGTGAGAGTGCACTCCTAGTTATTCAATGACCACGGATGATAGGCGCTTTTTGGTATGAATTTTCATCCTCTACAACTCTCGAACCGCTTATCTTCTCTTGCATGTCGGAAGGTAGGCTAGATGGAAATCGGCTTGAGGGGAGGAACAATTTGCAAATGAGGTCCGTATCCGACCTCCTATTACATACATCCATCAACAGGACTACCCTCGCATTCTTAAATCCAATTGGAGGGGGTGAAAGTAGCCTCGGCCGCCTCAATCTGGACACGAAGAGTCTTGCTGAGTCTTCGCGCGTATGATCATTTCCTATGCAACACCTCTGACCCTTCGTGTATTTTCCTCTTCTCTGTATTACACCTCCAAGCGAAGGATGGTATGGACCCCAAAGACGCCTCCCAAATCGAACATCATGAAAGTACTTAGCGAGCTAATCTGTGCGCTCTGTCTCGGACACTAATCGCCCAAATTTTTGGCGAGCTATTAAACAAGTGTGTGAGAATCCCATTACCCTTCGATTTAGACTCACGCCAATTTATCCCGAAGCCACCAGTACATCTTTTATGTCGGCTTGTCAAACCCCCCGCCCAAATTTATCCATTAGAGCTTCGTATTACACTCTGAATAGGGCACCACAGGAAACATTCCATCGGTAGTTGGAATAGGCGGAAGGGTGGTTTTATGAGCACCTCTTTCATGGGCCAGCGCCTTAGTTTGCGTCCTCCACCCGAACCGGAATACATCGATAAGTTCCTCGAATACTTCCAAAACTTCATGCAGCTTCCAAAACCACCTTAACCACTCCCAAAACCTCCAACATCCCCTCTTTATCCTCCTCCCGTACGTTTGAAGTAGGTCGAGGACTTAGCAAAACTAACCGCTTGTCCCGAGGCCTTTTCATACATTTACCTTAGCTCCTTGATATGTGACGTTCTCCCGCATGCGCCTTGGCCAAACAACAGGGCATTGTCAGCAAATAGTAGGTAAGACGATGTAGGTCCTCTGCTACCAATCTTGACCCCATGCAGCTTCCCTCTCTCCACCGCCTCATTGATCAATGCAATCAACCCCTCCGTGCATAGAATGAAGAGATAGAGGGATGGGGGATCACGTAGAAGACCCTGCCGGTGAATATATCCGCTGTGGTCCCCGATTTAACCACCAAGGCGTAAGCTATTCCAGAGATATAATCCATTATGAGTTGGACTAACCTTTCCTGGAATCTCATGCTTTAACGTCGCGTACTAGATACTCTTTAATCCGCTATGATAAAGCCTTTTGCATATCCGCTTTAAGGAAAAACCACCATTATTTGTGCCCGTCTCCCATGAGCATGTTGATGGAACAAATTATATTCACCATGAAACACGGAGTGAGTGTAGTAGTATAATAGTGCTAGTAAGGGTCGAATCAAGGAATTTGTTTACTTAAATTAATTGTAGTTGTTGAGAGAAATATGAATTTGGAGTTGATTGGCGAAAATAAATAAACTTAAACTAACAATCTGATTAAAGGATAGCCTTGTAAGGTCGATCAGGCCGGCCTCCGCTGACCCTGGCGGGTGCATTAGTGGCATGAATATTCACTTGCCCTTGGATAGCCCTTCATTATTCTTCCGCGAAATTTGGATGATTCCTCCGTCCCGGATTGTGGGTGTTTGAATAGGGATAGATTTCCTGGAATTCTTGAGTTGTACCCGTTCATGGCATTTGCTTGTTCTGACATCTCAGAATAACCCTCATGAGAAGAATACATATTGGCACTCTGCATAGATGATCCGTGTAAACTCATAGATAACTGCTCAATTTGCCTCTGCATGGATGCCAACTGTCTATCCACATCAATGTTGGAATTAGAATTTATTCCATGTGCTCCTCTGTATTTCTCTAGCTTGCCCTTACACCCAAGGAATTATTAGCTAATGATTTCAAAAATTTCTTGAATCTCTTCATTTCTCTTGCCACCCGAGTGCACCTCATTTCTGTGTCAACCATCGTTTGATGTGCAGTCAGACCATCATAGAAATATGAGTGTTGTAGTTCATGTGGTAACATGATGGGGACACTGAATCAACAATGTCTGAAAACGATCCCATGCCTCGTGGAAAGACTCGTCGTCATCTTGGTAGATTAAATCTACTTCCTTAGTGATGGAGACAAATTATATTCTACATGAAACACGGAGTCGATGTAGTAGTATAGTGCTCAGAAAAAATTCGAATCCTTTGAGGAACTTGTTTACTTAAATTAATTGTAGTTGTCGAGAGAAATATGTGATTTGGGTTGATTGACAAATAAATAAACTTAAACTAACGAAATGCGATTAAAGGGATAAACTTATGAATAAAGGATTACCGAGTAGCTATTTCACCTCACAGTAGTATTCTCTATCCAAATAATAGATTTATCAACAACTGGGTCCAATTTCTCGTTAGTTGGTATACCGTTAGAGACTCTGGGTTCACAGTGTTCTCAGTTTAATTAATCTCCTATGTCACTAGTGAAATTAATTAGCTAAAAACATGAAGCGCAAGGAAATCTATTAGAAGCAATTCATGTGTTGCACACTTCCGTATAACAACCCACTAATTAACTAATCAGTGATCTATTATGCACTTGGCTAGGCCGAGGGTTACATAATACTCAAGGGAATTCTCATATAAAGAATTGGCGATTCTAAAACAATCGAATCAGGTAAGTTCAATGATTAATACTAATTAGGTTATAATAACTCCAAAATTAGGATAAATACATTGCCAAAGGCTACATCAAAACCCCGGTAATAATAATTTAGCTACTACCATGCTGAAATAATTCATAAATAATATTATTGAAACAATAAAATTAACTGAAATGCGAATAAAAGTAGAAATACTATCAATTGTCTTCTTGAATGATCGAAAGCAGTATAATAGTAAGGCTGTTGGCGTGCCTCGCGTGGTGCGTGCCGTGAAGAATTAGTGAATGAATGTCATATTACTGTGACCTAACGACTTTATATAGCGATTAGGTTAATTTCCGTGCTTTTGATACTACGACGGGCTTTTTGTCATCGAGACTCTTTTCTTTCTTTTCACGATCGGACTTTTTGGCCACTCTTCGAGGAAAATTACATGACTCGGTGACAACTTCTCTTTTAGCCTTTTCTGTCTAATTAATATCTTTCCCAAATAATAATAAAAATACGGAATCTCATGTATATAATATTTGTCGATTAAATAACCAAAACAACCAAATTATGAGTAATAAAGTACTAAAAATCATCCTAAAAACTATGACAAATGTTGCTAATCACATGTGATGGGTTTCTTAAGCGGAAAGGACATTGTTTGTTATCAGCATGCGCCATAAAAGGAAATACATTGTACTAATGCGTTTTTGAAAGCTGACGACTCCTTTAAGCAGTTACTTGATACGCATATAAACGAAACCACATTACAAAGCAAAATTGGTCTAAAATGATTAATGAACTTATGAGAAAGTACCTTAGGAATGAGGACAATGTGTAAACCGTGCCTCTAAAATATAACCACAATAAATTCGATGCTTCGGTGATAAATACTATGGATATATAGTATAAATACAAATCCACAATTCGAGGGATCTTAAAGTGCTTTTCGTTATTCAACAAATACATATAGTACAATATATGAGCGAAAGTACTTCTGATCGTGAATAAATTCACCAAATTCCACAGCAGCTTGAGTCGCAGCGTGAATTTGTTTCCTCGACTCCTGGATTGTAATATCAATGCGTGTAGTATCTTTAGTTGGTCCACACTAGGAGGGTTGAATCAAGGCAGTTTATGCTAGTAAACCAGGTTGAACAAAAAAAATCAAAAACCCCAAATTCTTTGGGAGAATTTTTTAGGCAAAGGGGGGTGGTACTTAGGGTTTGATGAAAGATTTTTTCTAATTGTTATGTCATGAAAAAGCCACTAAAGTTTAACTATATAAGAGTGGGATTAAAACAAGCCCGATAAGCAACTTCCGTTAGAAATAGCTTGACTGGGTGCTTTCCCATTAGTTCGTTAAGACACTAATGAGTTGCTAACGAGTTATATTTATTTAATTAAGCTTAATTAAATAGTAATGAGTCAATATCAATAATCTTTCAAGTTATTTATAAATACGAACCAATTAAATAACTATTTAATTGATTCTATTTCAATTTCAATAGATATTCTACATAAAAATGTAGAACCGCGTAATTAGAAATACATTTCTCGATTATACTATTCTCTTTAATATCATACATGAAATGCTCTTCAGCGCCCTTTGTATGTATGTGACCTTACAGGCTCGAGATAATAGTAAGTTGTATGATAATTGACCAATTACTATTATTATAACGATTAATGAGTAAAAGATCAGCAATCGCTCATAACCCCTTAAATTATCATGAGAACCGCACTAGTATTAACCACAATTTACTAGGATTTGAACACTAAGTTACGATAATCTCATTTAACTTAATTGGTAAATGAATTGATACAATTATCGCGGGCATAATAAATGGAATCAATTCATTGATTTCCAACATCGAGAACCATCTCCCTGACACCCAATATCTTTGACAGAAGATAACCGACATCCTATCAAGACCAGGTGATTTCATCGTACTACTCGTGTAACCTCCATGCCCGAGAACAACCGGTTCAAAACAACCACCATATCAGTTGTCACCACTATTCGAATCCGCCCCACCACATCCTCAGGATTTGCTATGTTAGGATCTGCTGAGAAAAGCCCCTTGTAAACTCACGCAATTTCACGAATATTTTTATAAGGAGGTATGCCCTTTCCCTGCGTCAGGCCCCAATTTGCTTGAGCATATGTCGATTGTGCCGGACTAGGAAGAAGGTAGTACACCTCCATGAATGATATGATCGACCTTTGCTTCCAATAAATTTCCAACCTAAGCCCGGCCCGTCTGATTTGACAACTCTACACGACTTCCCTACTTTACTCTCTCTTGATAGACGCTTGATCGCCCACAGGAACACCGTTGGTCTTTTTCCACCATTTTAAGCTACCCGCCACTTGTCCTTATAGGATTATCAGAACCCGTACCTTGTTTTGTTTCGAACTCGATCCCAACGCTCCTCTTGGATTCGCTGCGCCCATCAAATTGACACCATTGTTCTTCAAATGTCCCGGAACCGATGGCTCTTTTGTCCCAACGAAGATGCCAGTGAGCAAAAAAAGAACATGGTGCGATTGGTTGCAATTTGAATGTTTCACCTCCATGTTTATTGCCCCTTTGTCGAACCACGGAAATGTTGCCTTGTCGGTACATACTTCACCGTGCGGATGGGCGCATGTAGACAAGTAAACAGACCTACGCCCCCCCTCGAAACCCAGTATCAGCGTAGACCCCAATGCTGACCGTCCCCAATCGGCCACCCACGGAAGTCGCCAAAGCGATGGGCGACTGAGTTTCATGACTTCGTTCATCCAAAAATTTGATTTCTAATAATATTCTCAAAATAATCGATTTAAAATTTAAAATCCATCCGGATGATATCTAACCAACGACTCGTATATATATATATATATACAACATATCCCAAATAAAAGGAAATGATAATAGGCAGGCTACAGCGAGAGTAAGAAATGCAGTATCTATAATACAAAAATAATAATTGCCGACAAGGCTAAAGTTTTGAAAATAAGTACAACAATCAAAATCGGTTGACAACGTCAAAAAGTAAGAATTTGTGAGGATCTCGGCCACACAACTTTTGCAAGGAAGGAGAGTCACGCAACCCTGTCATCAACATAGGGTCAAATCCTAATACTCAAGTCACCTCAAAGTCACGCATAACTCAACCAGCACTCGACAAGCTACCTACTCTGTTCCCAAACAATATCCCAGCCTTGACTAAAACATCTCGCGATGTAAATCAATTACAACCACCGACAAGGCCACGAAATCTTGAAGTGAGCAAGGCCAGAAGTACTACGGTGCCCGGCAAGGCCACAATCGAGAAATATAAGTTTGGAGTTCAAGCTATCACACTTGGACGCCGTGAGAATATAATCACATAATCATAATAAATTATCCTGTGAATAAATGCTTTATGTCGTACAACCATTACGTATAACATTCTCCACATAATCATACCACATAATAATACTACAGAACATGTACTATTCACACATAATCATACTACAACGACATTCACACAATTTAAAGTAAATGCGTGAAGTAACACCCGTGAGATAAGTACTACTTTCTACTTTAATACCACAAAACTTTAAAAACACCGATCACGGTAGCACTTGCTGCGATCGCGCCTAACAAAACACCAGAAAGTATATTCAAAACCTACTACTATACTTGCGTTCTAGAATAAAAGGCCCAATTAAACTCCTACACATTTAAGTCTTATAAAAATATCAACCAAAAAAGTCAACAGAAACTTTAGAAAAGTTAACGACCATAACATCCTCAAACAACCTCTAACTTTCATGAATTCATAAACTTATATACATCATAGCATCCATAACAAACTTAGAATCATCATATAATTGGAGTTATGTAAAAGTCAGCAAAAGTCAACCTTAAAATCAGCAAAACTACATTTTCATACCTCGAATTAGTAGGAAAGCGTTGGGAAACCTTAATAATCAACTTGAGGATCTTTATTAGCAACAAAGAGAAGAAATAGAAGAAAAATCTTGTTTTGCTCGAGAGGATCTAGGCGAGCTTAGAGAAGGAAGGAGATGTTGTGTTTTGGTGTTATGAAAGATGAATGACTTAACACTTAAGTAAAAAAAAACCGCCACAGAGTTTGTGCGAATCAAAGCGAATCGAGTTGTCGAGCAGTGAGCGATCTAACTTAACTTCGAATTGTCCCAGCTACTACTAAATTATAAGTATAATTCGGCTCAAATAAATTTTACAAATTAATAATATTATCGAGATTAGCAGGGAATGGTTATTACATGAACCATCTATCGCGGATCAAAATTGTTGAATTTGCCAATGTTGCCTCAATGAGACCCTGAAACTCTGCTTGGCAACCACTTCGTCGAAGTAAATGGTATGAAGCCACGGCGTCTACCTCGCGTACCTCAATAATTCCCAAGAAAACTTCATGATGCCATCAACGTGATGGCCATAAAACCCATAACCTCAACACCTTCATCAGCACCATAATGGTGTAAGTGGCTCATGACCTCGACCGCACATGTCTTGTACGAGGAGAACAAGCCCCCATTGTCTATCTACAAAGGCTCCACTATCTGATCCGTTTCCATTTTCAACTTATGATTTAATATTATCCCTCTGCGTACACTTGATTTCATTTCAATTAAAAACACCAATTTAGGCCTCTTTTGTTTCAACAAATGGTGAAGCGTCCTCGCTATCGGGGATGCGAGCTGGCGGTTCAACTTAAGCAACTCATGGCTGTCGGCAAGGCTAAACCGGCGAGGCATGCGCCGTTCTAACCCCGAGTTAGGCTTTTGCCCTCAACCAAACCACACTCTCCTGGCTCATCTTAACCTTCAGTCTTCACCAACCACATGCATTCCTATCCCACTAAGTATGCAATGTGCAACCTAGGGAGTAAGCTTTAAGCTGAGTAGGCTTTAGGCCTCGGTCTTTCCCAGAAGATAAAAGTCGACACCTTGTCCTTAACTCCTTTGGTTGATCTTGACTCTATCCCCTTTGTTGGACTTAGGGGAAGACCTCTTTTTGCTTGGCCTTTTGGGCCTTAAATATGATAGGAGTCATGTCACAGGTGTTAGCGACCCGTTCTTTGTAAAGTTGGACCTCAAAAATATTGAAGGTGTTCATAAGCGTGTCTTTCAGCGATTCATCTCCATTCGTTTGGGCTTAAATGTGTGCATCCAGCTTCACTAGCATTGGCGGAGTCCTCCACTTGCATGGAGACATTCAAGGTGAAGCATTGGATATGAGATCAACCCCTTGAACTGCCAACGCCGGTGTGCAATCTCCTCAAGGGAACAGAGACATCCATTGCTAATCCTTAAGCGAGCAACTTTGGATATCTGCTCCTTATACACCATTCCACTGACCAACTCCTTAAAGGAATCACATTTAACCTTTACCGTCCTAGTAAAGCATTCGATTAGGAGACCCATACGGACCAGCAGGACAATGAAACTTGTCGCCTCCAATTCTTTCCGCCTCCGTGGAGTGCGTAGGCGTTAAGTTATTTTCAAAGCACGAGGCCCCACCCATTAAGCACCTGCATCTCACACAACCCGATGGGAGAAAGCATGGAAAATATGCATGTTAACCTACTCACTTGGCTCCTTCCAAATTCAATGCTTTTACGACATTGCTAAGGAGAGAGTCCCTTGAGGCTAACACTTTCGAGGTTCTTGGTGGTGGCATGCACCTTGATCACATACTAGCCAAACATATGTAAATCCCCTACATGATATCCTCCTCCTTTCGTCCATTTTCTCTTCCTCTTCCGCCCAGCAGTTGGCCTTGCAAGGTTTTAGTCTTCCGCCTCCGTCTTATTGAGAAAGAAGACAAAGGCAAAATGAAAAGATGACCCTCGAACCACAAAAGGTGAAGGAGCATAAAATAACGTCACATGCGCGTCAATCTGAGAGTTCTTTAAAATTAAAAGAAAATGAAAAACAAATAAGGTTAATGAAAATTACTCCTTCCATTTAATTTCTTATATAATATTTTCATTTAAATCAAACTTTAATCATATATAAATAATTTTTAATGATAATAAAAGTGTCAAGAAAATAAAATTATTTTCTAATGAGCATAAATTGTAATTATAAAAAATATAATAATAATAATAATTTGTAGTTAAATTTTATCATTGAAAAAAACTAAAGGAGTGAAAAGACTTTGGAGCATCACTCACGTCTTAAAAATAATCCCTTATTCGACCTCCTTCTAAACCATTCTATTTCAATCGCTTACGTCTCACAACATATAAAAAGTCGAATTACAATTAGTAATTACAATTACTCTGAGTTGGATATTTAGGTTTCTGAATCACGTTTAACTAGACTTGTAAATAATTGTTACAATAATTATCGCATATGGCGGGCATAATAAATGGAAACCAATAACTATTGATTTCCAACAATATGCACATGCAAATAAAGAAAAATTAAAAATTAACATTAGGACAAGATAAATATGAATTAATATTTAAATTGCTTGGCGTGAAAGGTTGAGTGTTAAATGCTCGAGAACTAATTCGTTCAAATGGTACCTAATTATTAGTTTATTCATATAGAAAGTAACTTTACTAATTCCTAATTTTGAATTACTAAATAATTACAATTTTGAATTACTAATTATCTACTCTATAAAATGAAATCTAATTAAACTCATATTTATATATATTAAGAATTCGAATAATAATTAATAATAATAATAGGGGAGGGATGAGGAGAGCAAAGAATATTACAAGAGAACTAATCAAATTATTCATGAAATCTGTTCTATCGCATCATCCTTCAATTTTGAAGCCATAAACCATCTATCATTGATGATTTGAAATGGAAGTCAGCTTTGAATATTCCAACTCGATAGAAGTTCATTATCTTTTCGACCATAAAGGGAAGAAACTATTTGTGACCACAAACTTGTACCTATTTTTACCTTAATGACATTATGCAACGCGTAATTATTTCATCAACATCTGAGCCATGTTGGAATCAAAGTTAATAATTTTTTTTATAGTGTACTCATTTAACATTCCAACGTCTGAGTGCGCATCCGTTAAGTGCTTATACATGACGCCGATGGATATATAAAGCGATTTGATAAACTTTATTATTCAATTTTTCGATAAATTATTAATTAATATTAACATATTATTAATTATTACTAATTGTAATTATTACTTAATTATATATTATTAAATTTATTATATATTATTAATTTATTATTTTCAATTTTTTCTATCAATTATTAGTTAATTAATCATTATTAATTATTATTAATTGAAGTAAAAGATACAAAAAAAAAGTTATCTTGGTTGGGCCTAAGTTTAATTCATTCTTAGTATATTTCGTTCAAGATTCCCTTTGTGTTCCACTATGTATAGGTCTAACACAGTATGAGTACAAACAAGTAACAAAATCAACCTAAGCTAGATAAATGTTCAACTAAACTAGAAAAAAGAAACATTACAACATATTACATCTTATGAAAATAACATATTATTTCCTATCCCCTAATTTACGCGCATTCATGATTGTATTGTAGTGGTCCATCCTAGCTCGATAAGGTGCGATCAAGTTGTCGGCACTTTGATCATGATGAGCCTCCCAATAAAAAATCTGAATAAATTTGGAAGCAGAAAGCCAGCGTGTAAGCATCGAAAAAAAAAAACCAACAAACACGCTGCCGCGAGTTGTCAAAGCGATATACGCACTGCCGTTTAGAAACCAGAACATAGTTCACATTCATTGGCGAGCCAACCAACATTGGGCATGCTCGTTTACGAAACCAACGAGCGCAACACATATTCGTTATCTAACTAAAGATACACGGTGCACATCGGATTAGAAAACAAATATACAGAGCGTACGTGGATAATTCATTTGAGCACACTTTGTGTCCGTTGGAGCCTTATTTTTCTACTTTCATGTTTGACATAAATAATCAATATAATTTATTTATTTAAATAGTTACCATAAATAATTTTATATTCTAATACTAACTTGAACATTATTAACTTTAACTTTTATCAAAACAAATTAAAAACATCAAAAAAATTATTTAAAATCCATACATGAGGTATATATAATATATAGGACTATATTAATGAAAAGAATAAAAGCCATCTTGTGTAGTTTGTTTATCAAAATTATTGTCGTGTAACTTTTTTAGAAAGAGATACTTTTAGAACGGTTAGTAATGATGTTATTTTAACTTATTTTCTATAAATGAATGAAAGACACAATGATTTAATTAAACTTCTTATTATTTTATTTTATCATTTATTGACTTATTTAGCGAGGAAGTTGCAAAATTAAATTATGAAAAATAATTAATTTCTATACCATTTTTTGAAATGTGCAACGTACGGCAGTCTTGACTAGTGTTAAAAATTGACTCAAACCATACTGCATCCACATTTCGTTAAGTTAAAATTTCCATTATTTTCTTTATGAAATTATAATGCAAAGAAGAATTTTTATTATTTATGATAGAGGGTACAAAATAAAAATGGCTACATGAAAATTCCTCGATACACGGGGTTTTATCCAAATCAAAGAGGATCGTATCAATTCATGGATCTAAGCATTCTTGTGATTTGTGAGATTCGACTTGTAACTTGACTTGATTTGGGTCTTGATAGAAGCTTGATATGAGCTTGATTTGATTTGATTTGAACTTGAGCTTGACTTGAGAACATTGAATGGCCTAGTGGTTAGAAAGGCCTTCCAGTGACTTAGAAGTCTGAGTTCGATTCTCGTGTAGAGGCGGTGGGTGGATTTAAAAAAAAAAAAAAAAACTTGAGCTTGACTTGAGCTTGAACTTGATTTGATTTGATTTGATTTGGATAGGAGCTCTACAAGCTGGATATGCGTCCTGGTCTTGATGGACTTGAGACTGGTCTAGACTTGGATATGGTCTAAATTCGGGGCATAGCGTATTCGTGTTTGCCCGTATGGACTTGATCTTGGGTCTTGGACTTGATCTCCGGTCTACTTCAGACTTGATAGACTTGCTGGCGTTTGCGGTGTGGGACTTCTTTGAGTACATTGGTGGGAGCTTGCCTTCAGTGGGACTTTGGGATTTGGTGCTCCGTTTTTGTGGTGGGCTATGAAGCTTGAAAGGCTTATAACGATGGAACTTAGTGCCATGATGTGACATGATTTGGAATGGGACTCCGAGGCATTTGTATGGAGTGATAGGAAGCAAGTGTTGAAGCCGGCGTGCGTGCTTTGCTTGTACCTCTGACCTTAACACAACATTTGAGAATGCGACTTGAGGATATGACCAGTGGAGTGCTTGGTGAGATTGGCCTCGCTTGGGACTTGATATGAGCACGAGTAGCGCCGACCCAGGCTTTTGCTACTGGCTGGCATGCCGAACATTCTTGTAATGATGATCGATATCAAGGTGGAGCGTTTGACGCATTGATGATCTTGATCAACTGGAGGAGCCTTAGCGGTGTTTCACGCCTAGAATCGGATAGGGGTGAGCGTTCGGTTTAATCCTTTATGCGGGATTTGATGAATCGAACTGAAATTTATCGGTGTTCATCCAGGATTTTCAATAATCGGGGCTACGTGGCAATCACGAATATTGAGCGTTCTTGAGAAACTACGTCCCGATTCTCATTGGGTGCTAACTGGCTTGAAGAAGTGTGTGTTTGTCCTGATATCAGCAATTTGAGGAGCCTTTGTTTGGCCACAGGTGTTTTCCAGCCACCATGTGGGGTTGCGCTAGTGGTTTTAAAATATTTAACCCAAAGAAATTTCAGAGATCGTTCTCAGTATTTTCTCAGGGGTTCTTTTGTGTATTTTGGTGGTGGAATGTTGTGAAATTGTTGATGAATTAACTATTTTCGGCCAATAAGGGGGAATTATTTATAGGTGTTGGGCCTCAAATCTTTAACACGATTAGCAGTTTGATTCAGGTGGATCGCGATTTGGCTTTTTTTAATTTTGAAGCGAAGATACGGGCCGTCGGAGATTTAGGAGAATTACTTGGTGGCCAGAGTATCAATTTTAGGTGCGTATTTTTGAGGCAACGGGTTCAGGATTAACTGCAGGTCAAAAACGTTTTATATTTTTGGAGCCTTGATTTTGCCGTAGCGACTTAAGGTCTTTGATTTTGGACCTGTGACTTTTTGTATGATTTTGAACCACATAAATTTGGAGTCTTCAATTTAAACCCGTGATTTTAGATTCTTCATTTTGAGGTTAATTAATGTAGATTTTAAACCCCGGTCCCATGGCGATTTTAATCAATAAAATTAGGGGTTTTCAAGCCCTATTTTAATTACCATTTGTCGCGAGGGCTATCTGGAAACCCTATTTCGAGTTCGACTTTGGGGTTAATTAATGAAACCCCTATTTTTTTACTTTGATTAATTCTAGGGAGAAGCTTGATTTTTGGGAACCCTCGTTCGTTCAAGGGTTTGACTTGGTTATGGTTTAATCGAGAACCCTATTGACCCACGTGACATTTTTTTGAGTGGCTCGACCCTTAGATGGTGATTAATTCTTCTTAATCAATTTAATTATTTTTGTAATAAATTTTCAATGTCTACAGAAATAAAATGATATTTTTGTACAACATTACTATTAGATTCTGGCTTTTCGTCTGTTCAAACTTGACAATATTATTCATTATTGCAAAATGCAAACCACCATTATCCAACTACTGTCAACCACGTTTGACTATTTTTGTACTCCGTAACTGGATAGAAAACCAATGGGAAACTTGACAATAATCTCATTACGGAAGCAAAGAGTTCCAGTCTCGTTTGCAACGAGTCCAACGGTTCTTGACCAACTTGAATTGATGTATAATTAGTCTTTCAGTTTATCACCATTTTCCTAAGTCATTATCATTTAATTCACACATCAATGAATTGAAAAGCTTTTAGATTTTATGAAGAGCATCCATATATAGTTTGTTCAGTATGGCTTCTTCTGGGATTGTTGCTAATAAGTCATACTTTGTTACTCCTTTAGTAAACAGTCGGCACCAGACATGTAATACAATAAATTAATCCCAACACATGGCAATGTCTAATAGGTTTCTTCTTCAAACTAAAAGATTGGAAATTTCCCAAATCTGTTTGGAAGATTTGAACTAATTCAAATTCTCATTATAATTCATTCATTTAACTTTTTATTTACATCAAAAGATTAATAATATTAAATAATATTTCATATTCCGTTTACACTTCACACTTGTGTGTTATCATGTTTTATGCTATTAATAAAAAAATATTGAAATAAGATTAATTATTAGTAAAATTGACTCTTTTTTTTTATAAATAATGCATAAATTAGTTCAAAGCATTCATTACATCGTTCGGGGCCTCTCTATTAGAACAGTGAAATTACAATCCATAAAGTAAAATTACATTCGAGGCATTAAAGATGTAAAGCTGATATCTTGGCAGCACGTGTTGGTTGAATCACAAAAATAATTTACAAATATTTATTTTCTTCCTCTTCCACGCTTTTGCCGTGTATGGTTGGATCTTAAAATAATTTCTGAAATATTAACCCCGTTCACATATTTACTTTTTGCCATTCTTGACATTGGATTATGGAAATATAGTCTAAACTTTTGAGAGAGTAGAAAATCGGTGATAATATAAATTCTCTACGAACTTTTCGAGAAAGGAGGGTTGAGGTAGAATTAGACCATCAAGATAGTTTCTCCAAAGACTTAACAGTAGTCTTTACTTCCATATTTTTTTGTGTTTTATTTAGATAAGTTGATTATTTTATTAATAAGTTAGATCTCCGACTTAAGTTGAAATGAACCTACTATTAGAGAACTCTTTTTCACATATTATTATTGAATGATGTTAAAACAGATGCAAGATCAATGCAAAAGAACAGTAAAAGTCATAATGAAAACGACAACATAGATTTAACGTGTTATCTAGCAATATACTTTCACATATATTCTGAGGTATATACATTGATAGAGTTGTATGAGGATAATGCGAGAATCTTGAATCTTTCATATTTTTTAGGTATAGATCGGGACTTTACAAAAGAATAAAGCATTAATCATCAGCCAATGCTCGATGGGGTTTTGTGACAAAAAAATCTCAGGTTAATATTTGTGAGTTAGGATGGGAATGTAAATTACAGATTCAGGTCCTGATACCAAACTGTCCAATCGTCCAATAGCTTTTTTCTAGTCCTGCGATCGGGTCTTGTGAATCCCGTCCGGGTCTCAATAACCCCACATATATATAGGTTTCGTGAACAAACCACATATTCAAGACATTATCCACAGATGATGCAATTTTCGTTTCGCTAAAAGAACTTCAACCCATTGTTGATGATACTAAAGTGAGTAAATTAAAGTTTTATGATGTACAAAAATATCTCAGTGATGAATGAATTAGATGAAAATTATATATCAGTTTTCATCATTTGAATCTAGATAAATTAGAATTAAAACAATTTCATATCTCAACAAACATGGATGGCCGAACATATGCATACTAAGCTAAAATATAGTATGTTCATAAAAAATCAACTCAAAATGTTTGAGGAGATTCATATTGATAATAATTACGTACTTCGTACATGACCTTAGCTTTTGATGTGTAATAATCAGGTCCAACCTCTATGGTGTCTACTTTGCTTTGACCCGTTCATTGCAAAAGAGAAAGAAGTTTCATCGAGGCTAAGTGCAGCAGTGGTTAAAGGTGTTCATGAGCCGATTTAGTCGATAAGTTGGTGTTTGATTCGAATCTGTAATTGTCATGGTTAATTTAGTCAATAAATTACTTGAGTGTTAGTAATTACGCATTCCCAGCGAGGTTGAGTCAATTTGGGGTTAAATGCAATATTGAAGACCTTTTAGTGTTAAATGCTACAATTTTAATTGAATTACGACCCCCGATGTTGCCGTATTCCAATAAATTTCCGACCCACTTTTCAGGAGTCCACTTTCGACCCTCTTGATACACCGGCCACTTTCGACCAACTTCAGGTCGTTTTAAACCCACTGAACAATTTAAACTAAAAATGCCAGTGGAGCCAAAAGCATATGATTTTTTGCCTTAATTAGTGACTTTTTAGTCTAAATTGTCGGAAAAGGTAAGCTGGGAAAAGTCCGAATAACGGAAGTGCTGAAATGCTTAGAAAATAACTTGATCCTTTTGATGTGAAGTTGTCGATTAAAATTATACCGAATGGTCTTCAAGGAATTGCATTTAACATAAAATGACTGACTCTGGTAAAACATTAATTCTTGGCAATGTGGATTAATTTAGGGATGTCACCCAGGCAGGATGTACAATTCAGAGTAGGAATACTGCAACGTCAATTAAATGTGATCATGCAAGGACCGTTTCGTGATTTTCTCTTCCATTTTTTTCACAATTTACTAATTCAAACAATGAACTCTTTAATTAATTCCCTTCACTTTCATTTAGGTGTGTTTATTGAACATTTGAACTGCAATAAGACCATTGATTTTCTTACCTTGATTTAGATGATTAAATACTAAAGTATGTTATATAAAGCATTATTAATACATTATTTGGATAAATATGTTGATTTTAGAGAAATTGGAATTTGTTAACTTTAACAAGTCAACACCTTTTTACACATGATGATAAGTCTTTGGCACTCTTCTGTTTCCTGAAAATATTATCTTGATTTAGTTTCTTTCTTTTTCTTTACTTGCTCCTTTCTTTGCCATACCCTTTTCCGCGCCCCTCTTCCCTCACTTGTACCCCTCGACGCCCCAAATCCCTTAGGGAAAATCACGATTATGGTTTGTAGGGGAGGGTGAAGCGCATTTGAGTGGGAAGAATGCGTTGGGTTTGTAAGGGGAGGGGAGTAATTAGGTGTCGGTATGGCAAAAAAGAAAAAAAAAGTGCAGAAAAATGTGAAGGAGAAAGAGGTTTGGGGAGTAATTGGGTATTTTTACGAGAGAGGGTAGTCTTGAGCTGAAAAAATTATAAAAATGTCTTGCTAAAATCTAAATTTGAGGATTGACTAGTGGTATTCTTCCAATTTTCTCTTGATTTTATACCTACAATAAACTCAACTTAACTACATTTTAGAAAATTGGGATACAATTCAATAAATACAAGTGAACAATAAGATGCTACATTTGAATAAAACTCAGTATGTTCTTAAACATATGGATGGGACTATTCCCGTCCCCCCTTCCAAACCGCAAATAATCGACCGGGTGGAGCACCCGTTCGATTTGCAGTAAAAAACGATCGATCTAGCTTGTTGAGTGCACAATCGGTAATGTATTTTTGGGAGCTTGGAAGTAGTTTTTATAAATATCGAGGGTAAAGTAATATTTAAAACACTTACCCAAATTGTGTGGTGTGATTTGGTTGGGGTACAAGTCGGCAGGAAGATGGGAACGACCCATTAAATGAAAGGTTTATTTGTATGCCGCAGGACATGAATGAGTTCATATTATTCGTCGCAGTTTGGATTCTACTGCCAAAAAGGGTAATAAATGTGCCAATTTGTCATTAAGAAAAGTATCATTTCATAATGGGAAAAACTCTTGCTTTAATAAATCGAATATTAATTTGTCCACAAATAATTAATAAACTACAATGAATTGTACCCAGCCCAGACTAATTAGTTTTCCAAGATGATAATTATTTATGAAGTTTCTTGAATTTTCAGGCTCCACTTTCAAACAAGTTTATTAAATGTATTTTTTGTTTTGTTACCTACAATGTATTTTTTGTAGTTGTTTTTTAGACTAATATATGTACTTATATATCAAACACAATCACATAAATAATCACTACTACAAATTTATATAAAGATGGCAATTCAAAAAGCACAAAAAAGTCATTATATTAATTGCTCTAAATCTTTGGCAGAGGTATTGCAACCTCTAAACAGAGAATTTCCTTTCCCAGAGTCAATAATTTGTAACCTGTATTATTATTGACATTTCTTATAAAAATTACAAAGACAACAAATAAGCTGTAATAAAATGATTCAAAGCGTTTTAGAAATCGTAATTAGGCGTTCCCAAATTGAAACGTAAGCAATGAAGCAATCAAATTGAGGTTATATGGGTATATTTAGGTATTTACGAAACACCACTAATAATTTGGCATTAAAATTTGAAGATAAATATTCAAGGTTTGTAACGCATGATGGAAAGGCTCATAAATTCTACAAAATATTGGATGTTATTGTAGATAGCATAGCGATTCTTTCACAACTCGATGAGTATGTAAATGTGAATGTTTGGCCAGCATTTATGAGGATCTTGAAGAAAAAATACCTGATTCAATGCTGAGCTTATTATTTATCTATCAAAATCAATGAAAGGACTTACAAGTAAAGAAAGACTAAATAACTGTCCAGTTCTCTGAATATGCTCAATAAACAAACAAATATGAATTCCACAATAGGTTGTACTTTCATCCCTGCTTGGACAACTGGATAATCATTCAAAACAAAGTTATAACTTTGAATAACCTTGATAACAAATTATTGTTGCAGTATAAAATATACCTACTACTGATTATCTTGGCTCAGCGTCTTTCTACTGACTATTTGCTTTTTGATACCACAATAATACATTCATAACACTACAATAAACAAATACATAATGAGAATAATGTAAAATAAGACAACAACATATATATGTATATTATATATAATCAAATGGAATACATAATGAGAAATAATATAAAAGACAACATATATATATATTATATATAATCAAATGAATCACGATGTTGATTTTTTGCTCCATATCGGGCCCGATGTACTAAATGACGGATCCGCCATAATATATATGTGATCTATGAGGTGTTGATGTGTCCAGGCCTGATGGTACTATTATTTGAATAGTGACATTCTTATTGGAAAATTCACCTTGACTTGTACATAATAAGAATATTCAGGATGCAACCAAGATCTCATAAATGTATATAAGCGAATAAAATAAAATACATATATCGGAGTGCTTCATCAGCGGAGGATCCTGACTTCTCTCAGAGCCTCCTTTGAATTCTGGCGATTGGCGTGAAAAGACAATGCCTCCGGTTAGTCGCGCGAAGCGGTTGAATCTCGCGATTAGACTTCATCTTCTGACGATTGGACAAGAGTGAGTAAAAAATTTAACTCAAATGTCAAGAGAGGAGAGGAGAGCTGATGACTTTAGAGAGGAGGGAGAAGGAGGAGAATGAGCAGGTTTTCATATCTCTTTCCTTATATGCTCTTTCCTATTTCGCTCGAATAGCTCGACAACGTTAATATAACGAGCCAACTAAGTTAAAACAGTTAACTAACAGAATGTCAATATGAGGTGGAGTAAACAAGTTAATGAGCTTTTCTTCTTAAAATGAGTCAATTGAACTAACAGAGTTAATTGATCTGTTTAGATCAATTTATATTTTACTATCAATGTAAAACTCTAGGAATTCTTATCTACGTTGATTTAATCAACTCAATTTGATAATCTGATTTAATTTCTCATGGAATATGTGACTCTAGCGTCTATTGTGTAACCGGGCTCGGATAATATTAGCGTATAATAATATAATTGACCATTACTGATTATTATACTCGATTATCACGTGAATCATAATCGGCATGTCTCGATAATATCGTATGAGTTCCATTTAATGGTGTATTGAAAAGTTATTTTGGGTAATCTCATTTAACTACAAAACTAGTAAATGAATTGTTACAATAATTATATAGCAGACATAATTATAGAAATCAAAATGCTACGATTTCCGACACTCACGCCGGAGATTACTTTACAATTCCTTTGGCAACGATCTCTGATCACAGACTAACCACATAAGTGTCATAAACACCCACGACTTTCTTTCCTCAATTTAGGCCAGATCAATTATCGTCTCGCTAAACCAATCGGACCAAACTTCATTCAGGGGAGGCTGAGGATACACCTTTGGGATGGATAAATCCTTATAATATCAGCACCTCTTGTATACTCGTTCTGTCACTAATAGTTATAATCTCACTAGGTGGGCGGTTGGCGATGGCTTTAATACTATGCCAAGTAGTTATATGTGGTCTGGGGTGTTAAAACTTACTTGATTCTAAAGCAAAATATCATAGGACAGGATATACATATCTTCTGCGTGATTTTTAGGCGATCGGTCCATTCCTCAGTTATGTGATGACCCATAACAATAATGGGGCTTTAAAGCTCTCATGATCCAATAAAATTGATCATAAATCAATCATCGGTGTTCATCGATGCTAGTTGTCCTAAAACCATGGCATCAGGCCAAGAGTAGCTATCGTGTTTACAGACTTGAAGGTTAAAACTACAGGTTGCCTCTGCAGAAACTATAGACACCTTGGGATTTGTTATTTTCGACCAGTGAATAATAAATGACTATATGGATAGATTACGTGTTAATAATAGTTAATAATTAGATTATACAAAATTACTTTGTTCAGTGATTGTTTGAACTTATTCTAGAAAGTAAATGAACTTGCTCTACTAAACCTTGCATGGATTCGGTTCTTTAACTTCAATCTCATGAAATCAAAATAACAGTTTAATCTGAAGAATATATCTCAGCTCGAGATGGTTGCTCGAGTCTACACGTGGAATCTTTAAGATTCATTAAAATCTTAGGTCTTTTAAGACATGTAAAGTGGAAGGGTAATGATCATGATGATATAACCAATCTAATAAGTATTTCACTATCTGTTCGGTCTATAAACCATGGAATTAGCGATGGCTAAGTTTATCCTGTAATAACCGTTCCGGTTAATTCGATAATAATATTAATTAAGTAAAATTTATTGACAGATTACATTTATAATTTAGTATTAGTAGCCTTGGGATAATTAAAGTTAAAATTTAATTGTTAAAATGGATTCATTAACTCTCGATTAAACGATTCGGTGGCACAAACTCTGTGATTTCCTAAGACTTAAAGACTAAATGAAATTCATCTTAAATCACCATCCACCTATTCACACAAATATCTACAAAACCGTCTCCTCGGCTACAAACGGCGAGAGTCCCACTTGAGCTGACCAAGGGGTTCACTATTCCATTTCTTCACTTTGTTGTTTGTTCAAGATCGCCAGGTTGATTCTGGGTTTTCAATGTCTTTCACTCTGATTTGAGGTATGAAAATAAAGTTTTAGTTGATTTTTAAGGTTTGACTTTTGGTGACTTTTAATTTTATGTTGTTTTCTAAGTTTATTATGGATGCTATGATATATATATAAGTAAGTATTTATGATTTAAGAGGTTGTTTGAGGATGTTATAGTTGGGTTGACTTTTCTAGGTTTGGTTGACTTTTTATTTTTGATATTTTATAAGACTCTAAAGGTGTGAGGAGTTTAATTACTGGGACCTTATTGTAACGCTATTGTAAGGTTAGAATAGTGATTTAAAATTGATTAAAGGAGTTAGGTTAAGGAAGTAAAATTTGAGTTAATTGATGTACAGAGTATAAAGTTATTATAGTATGAACGAGTTGAATAGAATGACTTAAGATTGATACCATAAAATATTAAAATAATAAGGTAAAATTCTAAGCAGAGAAGCTTTCCGAACAGGTTGTGTCCGGCAGGGGTTATTATTTTTCGTTGTTTATCCGTCATTATATAGTGTTTAGAAATAGTTCTAGGAGTTGGTTGTATATCTTGAAACGAAGTATAATGAGTTTGATTATACTTCTGGGTGTTTTGTTAGCGTTGTTAATGAAGGTATTTACAAATGATTGTGTTTTGCGAAAGTTTTGTTGTAGCCATGTGAGAGTGTGTACTTATCCTGGGTGCTACTGCGTGCCACTAAATTGTGTGAACATGTTATTGTGGTATGATTATGTGAGAATGATGTACATGTCATTGTGTTACGATTACGTGAGAATGAAATATACATGTAATTCTTGTATGATTATGTGGTGCGTTTATTCAGCAGGCCATGTTATGATTATCTGATTGCTTAATTACGTACTTAGTTGAAGATTTGCTTGAGGTAAGTAATGGCTTGAACTCGACTTATGTTTAAATTTACGCTTTCGGCACTATTGTATTCTGTGGCCTTATCGGCAACATGCATTTCTACCTTGTCGGCCGGTTGTGATTGATTTATGATTGTGAATGTTTTAAATTTTGTGTGCTTGATTATTGTTGGGGTAAGTGATTGGTTATTGAGAGGTGAATTAAGTATTTGGATATGACCCACTATATTGGATGATTGCGCATAGGTTGGTGGCTCTCGCCCTTGCGGAATGTGGCGTTGTTGGCATACTTGGTATTAGAGTGTGAATCTATTATCACTTTGCTATGTGCATGCCGGTGTTGGCATTATACTTTGATATAAGTGCGATGTGAGGTGTGTACTTTGCTATATGCATTGTCGGTGTTGGCACCTGCTTTTTGTATAAGTCGTGTTGCCGGTGATTAGTCCATTCAACTGTGGTGCCGGTTTAGTATATGCGCATTAGAGGATTAGTATACTTGTGGAGATATGGGAGATAGAAGATGACTAGAGTTATAGTCGTTGTTGTGTGTCTCTGATTTCATTACACAGGTGATTGTGTGCCTTGTGGGGCCTTCTATTGAATCACAACATATTTGAGACTTCTTTGGAGATCTTGTTGTACATGACTTTATTAGGTAGTCACGGATAACACCATAAGTAATTTATTCATATTGGACTATTAAACTATTAATACGTCACCGTTAAAATATGTTAAGTGCCCACAATGTTAAGTTTTCACTAAGTTCGCGAACTGCATACCTTTTCGCTTTAGGCGGCATTTCGTTTGTGGGGTTGATGAAGCATTTAGTTGAGCAGTGGTTAGGTGTTGTCGGGTAGTGAGGATCTCAACGTCTCATTTGATGTGTTGTGTCAGTAGTTTTATTGTTGCTTTATTTTATTTTATCAATGATTATCTTTTTATTGATTAGAATCTGTTCTACTTCTTTCGATTGTAGCCTTCTTAGACATTCGTATTTATTTGGGGATATGTTGTATATAAGGTTAGTTGGTTAGATATCAGCTGATGAATTGTAAATTTTAAAAACTGTTTATTTTCGAATCTTAATGGAAATGAGTGCACTTTGGATGAAAGCTTGAGTTGTGGATTAAGTCGTCCGTATTCGGTTTGAGTGACTACGGTGTTAAGTTATAATGATTCTACTTTCAGGCGGCAGGCCTGGTGGTCTCACATCACAGTATAGTCACACACGGCTATGTGCAAAATGAGTTTTAAGCCTTTGCATGGCTTGTCTTTGAAATTGTGACCATTACCATGCAGATTCAGTTTCCTCTCAAATACCCACTAGTTAAAGTGTGTAAGTAAAAACCTCATTTTGGTATTTAGTGACTTCTCTCAGATTTTGTGGCGATTAGCCACTTGCAGATCTATTATGAGGGTTCTGACACAATTAAAGAAGTGTGTTAAAACACATGCCGATCAAATGTATATTCTTTAATTTGCCTCCCACGATATACTCCAGGCTCACATTCATGAATTGTAACTAAGCAGTGTCTGTGGACAACCGTCCATATGTCATTATTCTCATAACTAGTTCTAGATGAAGATCGATGATGATCCATTCCATAGAGCTATAATTACTCTTGCGTTACTACAAAGCGTATTTACGGACAGGCTCAATACCTTTAGTAAAACTCCACTTGAATTCCTATTATGGAATCGTGTTATATGCATAATTAAGTGTACGACACATAGTCCTCGCGTGACATCGGTGAATCATATTGCCATGTAATAGATTCCAACCACTCTCAGTCATGAGGTCCTTACTGTGGGAGCAGGACTCTTATAGAGTAAGAATCTGTCTATTATAGATTTAGTCTATCATAGATTATATTCACTTTAAGCTTCATGACGTTATAGCTTGCGGCGAATGTCATCTGAAAGCTTATATTTTGTGACTAATATAAATCATATTTCACATATATATGTAGTGCGGAGAAGAAGAACATAGATGTCTGAAAGTCAATTGCTATTATTATACCTCTCAGGTTATGGCCAATTCCTTAAGTACCGATGCTTGCAAGACATTGTGTGCGGTTGTGCTCATTAACCTTTAAGAAACTCAAGGTTCATCTTCACTTTTGATACTTTTATGATTTCAACCAATATATCTTAGAGATGAAGATTCTAACTCATTATACTATACCTCAGTTTTGCTTGAATCTTGATAATATAATAGTTTTCTTGTTCTCGTTTGAAATGTGAAGAGTTGCAGAACAATCTCAAAGTATCCATCAAACGTCCTTTGATCATTACATAGGAACATTCTTTGGATCCTCCTTAAACACATGTGTTACAACATGTGGATAATCAATATAAGGAATAAGTTTGAAATGAACATGAACATAGTCGAGCAATGAATACATTCAAGCAGTGAAACCAAATATTTGATTCATTTTATGACTATGTGTTCATTATAATGGAAATACGTTTCTTATACAGTGAATCACCATCTATAAGGTAAATAGAATAAGTTATACTAGAGCTAAATTGTATTCAATTCTATTTCACTTTCAGGATGACCTCAGTCATCTATATATAGAATTATGTTATTCATAACATCATTTATCTTTGCATTAGGCGTTATACATCGGGGGATTGTCACATAATATTCTTGATTATAAGCAGAAGGTTCTTTCTGTGGATTGATTGTCTAATGAGGAGGCCACTTGAATACATTCAAGTCATATATTTAATTCACTCTTTATATATAATAAAGATACTATACCTTAAATCAATTTAATTCTATAGTAGATGGAAATAAATACATTTATCTTCTCGATTATGTATAGTCTCGACATTAGATCCGTGTTGAATTATGTACATCAGCGACATAATACCAACCATCAGTTTGGAGACTATTTCAAAAGTTTGTTTGTCAAACATAACACTGGTGTCTGAATGATATGAATAAAATTTAATTTAAGGTAGATGACAACTTTTGTATGTGAATTTATATACCATTAGATTAATCTTTCAACTAAATTAGTATGATTCTTACTTATCGCTCGACTAATTGACATGTCTGGGTAGAATGAAAATTAATTTGGTATACAAAATTGAAGATTTCATCATTATGTTTTAACTTCAATTTTAAACCGCGATTCTATACTTCACATCTTGCATGATGCAGCTTTCAAGATAAGAATGATGTCTCATTCTTTGGATACTAGTACTTGTGTTGATACTTCATTAAGAGCGATAGTATTTGCCTCACGGTCCTCCAAAATACTCTTATCAACTCGGATGTATCATTCAATGACTTATATTCTTGATTAACTTGCATGTGAACATACAAACTAAATCAAGTTTAACATTACCTCACTAAGTCTAGTAGAGTTATTTCGGTTTATCTTTACAGATTAAATATATGTCTTATTGAAGTCATCTTCACAAGTGTCCTCAATTGTTTGTTATTCAAATATCATGTCTTTCATAATAAGACATCTGAGTTAAAAACGGTTGAAGTTTGAACCGTTAAATGGTTGATTTAAAAAGCGTAATGTTCTTTATAATGTAATTAAATACATCATTCGTAAAATTCAATTATCTTTGTACCTTGTTGTAATAACCGTTCATGAAAAAAAAAAAAATTTAAATTTTTAGGTCGGCTGGGACCACTTTGGATATTTTAAATAATCTCGATGATAATGTTATTTAAATTAATTTTTTAGCAAGATTGCATTTATAATTTATTAGTTTTTGCCATGGAATATTTTATCTTTGAAGAGTAAGTGCATTGAGGATTTAGGAAATGCGATGGCCAGAGAGAAATTATAGAAAGCAGAGCGAGGACTGGTTTTAAATATCTAGTCGTGCCTTACATCTTCAATCATCGTTATCAAACACTTCATCATCATCTTTCATGTAGTTTGGCAGAAATATTCCTCCTCCCCACTTAAGAAATTTCATTTCCCATTTCTCTCTTCCGATGCATTAACTCAGACTCAGAGATGTCGGTTGTAGAATATTGTTCTCCCCGTGTTCTTGAGTTAAGGTAAGCTACTGAGAGATATTTCTTGGGTTTTGACATAGTTGACTTTTAGTTGACTTTTCATAATTGAATTTTTATGAATAAATCTTGATTGGATTTATGTGGGTTTTGTGGCGTATATAAGTGATGAATTCGTGATTTAGGGTCGTTTGAGGGGCGACCATGGTCGAGGGATTGACTTTAGGTTTTAGGTTGACTTTTTATGTGGATATTTTATAAGACTTTTAAATGTGTGGGGGATGTTGGGACTATTATGAGTTGTTATGATGTTAAATTGGTGATTGGAGTGATGATTAAAAGGTGTTATCTTGAAAAGTGTAAATTCAAGTTGAGTTATAATTGATGATATTTGAATTATGATTATTGATATGGACTGATGATTGGATTAGACCAACATAAGTCGATTTGTCTTGAAAGTGATAAGATGTCTGGAATTGTGAGAATCGATTGGGTTAATCCGATTAGAGTTATAATTCGATAGTTTGCTCAGTAAATGAGGCCCATTTTAGAGATAGTTTCCCTAAGAGTTGGTTATGTGTATCTTCTAAACGCGGTATAGTAGTAGGAGCTTGATTATACTTTTACGGGTGTTGTTTAAGTTGATGGAAGTGGAAAAGAGCGGGTCCTTGATTGTCTTTAAAAGGTTTTTGCGGTATGCTTGAAGTGGTACTTATCTCAAGGTGTTGCACCATTACTTACTTTAAATTGTGTGAACATGTGTGCTTGTGATAATATGTGATGCGTGAGGTAACATACATGTAATTGTTATATGATTATGTGATTACGATGCAGTAGCGTTAGTGTTAGCAGGAGTAAGTAATAGCAGACTCTGACTTATATTTTTGATTCGCCAGCCTTGTCGGCGATTGTGTTTGACTTACGATTGTAGAGATGTTTTTAGGCGTATTAGCGGATATTGTTTGGGGTAAGTGATGATTTGTGAGAGGTGATAGTTAGAGTTATCTATGACTTGAGGTGACTTGAGTATAGGGATTTGACCTATGTTAGGATGATTAGGGAGTTAGGTGGCTTCTCACTTTCGCTTTGCAGAGATATGCCCACGATATGCCTTATACTTAGTGTATATAAAATGCGGTGTGCCTTATACTTTAATTATATAGTCTTGTGATACTTAATAAGTCAATTGTGCCTTGTACTTAGTGTATAAGTGCGGTGTGCCTTATACTTAGTGTATCCTTATGTGATTGTACCTTATGCTTTGTGTATAAAGTGCGGTGTCACGCTTATACTTTGTGTACATAAAAGTCTTGAGTTTTGCAGCCTTATCTTTTATGATTGCTAAGTGTGGGTGATTATTTATTAGTCCATTCCTGTAGTGCCAAATGATTGGTATATGCGCATTGAAGGATGGTATCTTGGGGATATAGAATGGAGGTTTGATGACTAAGAGTTTTAGTAGTTGTTGAGTCTATTGATTTCTTCTGGAATTTTTGTACTTGTTGAGACCTTGTTATATCTTCATGTATTATGTAAGGTTCTTGAATTATGTTGTATGACCTTTTTTGGTAGTCTGGATATATATATTTATTCATATTTGCTATTATAAATTGACTCGTTCCGTATGGTAAGTTCACCACAATAACCTGGTTCACTAAGCCTGTGACTTATTACTTTCGCGTTAGGCCATTTTCGTTGTGCGAGGTTGACAGCGGTTGAGCCAAGTACATTTGAGAGTTTGTTCAGGTAGCTAGGTGAGCTTTATCCGGGTGGCGAAGGATCTCACAGTCGATTTTGATGTGTGTCATTGTTTTCCTTTGAAACTTGTATGTGCATTGGTATTTTGTATTAGGAATCTGATACGTATCATCTATTGTAGCCTTGCCCGTACTTTATTTTACAGGATATGTTGTGTATATATATGGGTTAGTCGTTTCGATATGTCCCGGTGATAGTTATAAATTTTAAAAAAGCTGACTTTGATTTGAAGCTTAATTGTGATCATTTTTGGTTAAACAATTAGTTTTAAGCGAAATTAAATCCATTGGTTTTGGTGACTCCGGTGTTCAGTTTTAATGACACAAAGATGGATACAGCAGCAATTACAGCTACTCATGCGGCTAAAGTAATCATGAATAAAGCCATGTGAGTCGAGCCGGTGTCTAAAGACAGCTGGCGGTTTAGCCATAATGACATTCTGATTCACAACAACAGTCATTTGAATGTAGAGGTTTTCTGCTTTCTGTAAGTGTTCATGTCCTTCTTTCGGTGCTAATGTTTGAAATGATAGACTTAATCATTAACCGATCTATGCGCTCGACTTTACAAGTTGTATGCAAACTAAGACAATGTTAGCATGCAGTTATACAAATATCAAACATGTTTCATAACGATTTATGAACAAGTTCATCTCGTTGGTGGCTTGAATACTGATGGCAGAAATGTAGATGCAAAATTCAAGATCATCGATAGTGTTCGTTAGGTTATAAAAGAGAGATTAGATCAATATTTAAGACTTATCATGTAGAGACAGCCTCGTCGTCTTCGCGTCACTCGCCTTAATTGTGGCGATCAGCGATCAATTATCTCTCAATTATATCATGTGATGTGTTGTTTACTTAGGCCTCTAAGTTCAATTCATGTCAACGTGATTAAATCAAATATCAAATAATTGTAATTGTTGTTGTTTGTCTTTTTATTGAACATAGAAACATCTTGATGGCTTATATGAAGGAAAATCGTTGGCGTTGATAACTATATTACCACAAGTTTATGGTTCTCCTTAACTTGTTTTATTTCACATAATAAATTTATATTTTAATTTGCTGATGTGATTGAATAAGATGCAGGGTGGTGTGAGAGGCAATCATAAAGGAAATATACAATCATAGATGATCTGGGTTCAAAAATATCTAACATATTACAAATAAGTTGTAAAATATTACCGTGCTTCAAATCTCATAAAATGTACAAATTATCGAATCAAATTATGGTTGGAATCGAAGCAGCAGCTGCGTACATTTTGAATCTGACATAATGGTAGATTAATTAATCAATTGTGTTCCACGACCTAACTTTGGGTTACTAACACCTCTATGAGGTGCTACCGATGTATCACCGAGCCATAGCGTTGGTAAATCACCGGTTAAGCTACCCGATTAAACGATACATTGAACTGGAATGATCGTTGAAAGAGGATTGGTGGAAATCACCCGACATGAGTCCGATGTCATACGTCTGAAACCTTTTGCCGTCATAGTGGTGACTAGTCGTGATAAGTTGCTAACTTTAAAATTGGTTTGATCGTTTCTTAGAATTACAATGGTGAGATTAATATTATTTATTATTGTTAACATGTGATATAGCACATACTTAAATGTCTGCGCCATGAAAATAAAACAAATGGAGATATATGATATGATCTAAAATTGAAATGAACTCATACGACACTTTACAAGTGTAATACTAACATAAAAAATACTATTTGACATTTTACAAAATCGGTCTTGTATTAGCACAACTTTTGACTTCAGTCGCCAAATGTCGTCCTCTTGAAGCGTCATGTTCAATACCTTCCTAGCTGTTATCTACTAATGAACTAAAAGAATGACACAAACGTGGTGGCAAAATAAAATAAATAAATCGACAATGGTGGTTCTGACGAATAAGCGATTGTATCTTTATTAAATAAAATCTAAAACTATGTCATATCAAAATATCCCCTTTCTATTCCCATTACAATGTATAATGCAAATAATTAAATCACATAAAATATGCATTCAATTTAATACATTAAATGGTATGGAATAAATGAATTATAAAAGTCATTAAGCATTTTCAGCTCACAATTGAAAATACATGAATAAATAAATTATCATAAATAAATATAAGCATCAATATAATAAACATGCATAATACAATAGACAGTGATATTACATAATAAAATGTACTTAATATCATGATCAGTAATTATATGATTGAGATAATTCCTCAATTAGAGATTCAGGTTATAAATATATGATTGACAATCATATAAATAGTTTTTATTTTTTATTATACAAATAAAAATCAATCACATAAATATACAATTTAAATGTGATAGGAAATTAAATTCAAATTTAAATCTCATAATTATATCCATGAAATATATATAATTAAAATACATTAATTAACATATATTTTGTGTCCAATAGTTATTAAAATAACTATTTCATATATACAATAAAATAATGATTTATTACAATAATCATTTCATATAAATATAACCTAAATAAATCTGCTTGAGTATTTATCTACATAATATATTTTAACTAGATATTAATTACTATTGTTATATCTTCAAATAGAGAAATAAATTTATACAAGGATAAATAATAGGGATTATTGAATCAAATTTATTATCTGCCAAAAATTGATAAATTACAATTATCCATAATACTAAAATGATAATAATTTACAAAACTTGAGAGATTAATATTTTTAAAGATTAGGGTTTTACAAAACCAAACACATCAAACATAGCGAAAACAGACTGACATGACCATCTATGCATGAACCATAGCCTTGTATCCTGGGGAGGAAATATGTCTTCTGAGGCGCCCAGAACCACCGAAGTGGCGGACGCTTCGCCACTGCATGTCGCCTGTCTGGCGTGAATTAGAGCGATTAATTTTGGTTAATAGATTGATTCAATTGTTTAGAAAAAATAGTTGCAGAAGACCTTAAGACAATCCAAAAATTAACTGGACATTCACACAATTTTATTGGTACAATAAATTTTGAAAATAATTTACCAAAATTAATTATATGATTAATGATCATAAATCAAAAAAATTGTTTTTGGGACACTTAAACTATCAAAAATTATGAAATTTTGGAATGGTTCTCGTCCTTTATTGGAATCTAGGACAAAGTGGTTTAATTTTTGGAACATTTCACTTAATCCAACAAAAACATTTAGATTTCAATCGAACCGTGTTTTAAAAGCAAACTGTCATTACATTGAAGCACTTAATCTGAAATTCGTCATGAAAACATAAACATGATGAACATAAAGTAACATGAAAATGATGATATATAATATGTTTATACAATGATTTTTATATAAATATAATCGAAATATATACAACTTAAACGTGTAATGTAACCAGTTCATGTCGCTTATGGACAAAAACAACCAAGATCGAATAAATGTATATAAAGCAATTCTGATATACATACATATGATTCATATGCGATGAACAAAGGTACTTCTGATCTGCCAGCATTGGATGTTATCAACTTTCTCTAAAATAACAGATTCATAGCGCTTGTGAGGAAGATGCCTCGATTAGTCCATACAGGAGGCGGTTGAACCACAGAAGTTGGACTTCTGGAGTCCTGAGAGCAATTGGAGGCAAGTTAAATTAAAGCGACTTGAATTTGGCCTATGGGAAGAGGGAGGTGGAAGATGAAAAATGATTGTTAGGTTTTTAAATGCTTACAAAAATTCTATATAGCCTCTTCACTTTTTAACCGAGATAACCGACTCGTTAACCAATGAGCTAACTAGTTAAAACCATTAAATAACTAAAATGCTAGCAGAGTGATAACTTGATCACTGTAGGCATCTCTAGTTCTAAGCGAGTCGAATTGAACTAACAGTTAGTGATTGGTTTAAATCCGATTGTATTTTACATTATCAATATAAAAACTCTTGATTTTAATTATCCGTTGATTTTAATCAACTCCAAATTCAACAATCACGATTTAATTTCATACATGAAATAAGATTCAAGCGTCGCTCTATGTGTGGCCAGACCTTTTGAGCTCGAATAATGCGGTCATATAATAATATAATTGACCGTTATTGACTATTACTAACAATTATGAATCTAGCAATTGCTATAATTACTTTTGATATCATGAAGAACTTAACTAATTAAATACAATTATTATTATAGTTGAACATTCCGTTTATGTAATCTCGTTTAACTACAAAACCTGGCCAAATGAATTGTTAGCGAATTGTCTGTGGGCATAATTATAGAAATCCTGATAGATTCGACACGTATACCGTTATGATGAGTTCTTGCATAGGATGAACTAACTCCTCTCTGGCCGGTCATCTTGACATGTAGTCTTCTTCAATTCTTAGATTTATACTCCTCCGTTTCAAAATAGATTATTATTTAGATAGAAAAATATTTATTAAAGATTATAAAAAAGCTATGGCAAAAAGCTACCTTGAAAATATAGCTACATTGAGTATAAACATATAAAGTTAAATTGTAAACAATCAATAATTGTGAAAAGTACAACGAATTTTTTTAGAGGCTAAATGTATTTTTGAAGCAGAGGAGTATTCATTAAGCTTAGAAAGAAGAAACGATCGACCATTCAGAGGTATGGATCATAGCAAACTTGGATTTAGGCTGTGAAGCTAAGTATGAATAGTCATCTTTTAGACAATACAATTAATCTCTCTTTACAAAGCCTAATTCATCAACCTACTTTCTATATTCAATACTCTACCCACATACAATGAAATCTTGGAACTTGAAGCCCGACATAATCCAGCTCCATATATGTTCAATCGCTTTCCCTTAAAACTATTCTTTGTATATAGGGTTCGTGTCTTTGCTTGTTTGTGATTTCTGGTTCACCAAAATTTGCAAGTGTGACTCATTTATAGTAGACCTCTTTCGTCTTACTAACAGGTTAGAGGCGTGTACCGGTGGCGGTCTTGGGAACTATACGAAAAAAGCGTGCATCACGAGACCCTTGATAACCATTTGATTGTGCTCACGAAGCAGTTAGCATTTACATTTAAGCGTATTAGCCATGATTTTCAAACCAAAGAAATGAAATATGATTGTGTTGCTCGCTTTCACGAGCCACCTGGCTCACTTGCACGGATTGTCTTGCTTCAAGTAGTACTTTATCGTATCGATGTATAACCTAACGTGCGTTGTGTTGTTTAAGATGTACAACATTAACATTCCAACTTCAGTCTTCTACAACTATCCATAGCTTCCCAAATATTTCTCACTTTATTCATGACGAAATTTGTGAACCTATGCTCTCTAAATTTGTCAATACTCTTGAAGAATTCCATAGGTTCTTGATTAATTACCTCTGACGTCTGACCTACAGTGACTTTTGTTTTGGACATATCCTTAAAACTTTCATATACCTTTCAAAGGGTACATCACATACCAATTAGGTATCCCAGCTCTTATCTCTCGACTAAATGAACGTCGTACCATAATATCAAAGAAAGATGAGTGGAAAATACGTTCAACTCACGAAAAGGATTGCTGCAATTTCAACTTGTAAAATTGGTAATTTATGGGGATGTCCTTGCTACAAATAGTCTTGAATAAACATAACTTTGTAGTATTACCTCATGGCGGAATAGTGCCGTATTTCCCAAATCAAATTCTCATGAGTTTATAATTATGTGACTTACGCTTAAATCTTTGAATCTTTTAAAGCCTTAGACTTCCGATGTTTGATGAATAACCTCGAGGAATCTTATGAGATCTCAGGAACATAAAACTTTTTCTCCTTCTTACTAAGACTACTCATGACATTTAAAAATATGTTTCTGACCATCTTTTAAAGTCTAAATTTCTTCTCATTCCCGATTGTGAGTCTTCCTCAAATTCTCTCTATCTTTTTCTAATAATATAGATCTGCAGAAACTTTTAGTGACATTTTTCTGATGCACAAGGTCTATGAAATGTATGGCCGACTAAATAGCAATAAGTCGCTTTGAAAATTGAGTACTTTTCAAATCCGGATAGATACCAGACTTAAATTCCACTTGATGAATTTGCAAGTTCTTCACGCATCAAATACCTGCCCAGCCTTTTAAAAATAGGAGAGGAGGTCCGATTTTCATTTTTAGGTAAACGTTGAATTTGTTTTCCTATATGTCATTTCGTTCGGTGGAAACCTCGATACCTGAAGCCTCCTTTTTGCATGTTCTAAATCGAACAAAAGTCAGGTTGATCTTCGCCTTGGGACATTGCATCTGTCCTTTTCACAATTTATATCCAAATATAAATTTCACATGAAATCATTCAACATTCCCTTATGACATGTAGCCTTAGTGCCGGGTTGTTTGGGTCAGATACAGTCATGTGACAACATCAAATATTCTGCGTTTCATCACGTAGCCAGAGGCGGTAAATTACGTTATGAAACGCTCAGGCCATGTACTATGAAGGGTACTCGAGATTAACGGGGATTAGTTCCGTCGATAATGATACAAACTACTGAGTTTCTGGGTTCTCACGACAAATTATGGAGTGTAGCATCGAAGTCATCCATGACGTCCGTGGGACCCTAAACTCTATCTTTTACCCTTTCATCCAAATGCCATGTTAATTTTTTTGCATAATCTGCACTCCGATACATATGCCTGAGTCTTGGTATAAGTGAAAAATAATACATTACTTTGACTGGGGTAGTCCTCTCTTACAATGGGAGGCATTCACCGAACATTGCACATTCTTTCCAGCGTGCGTGTTCCTTTCGAGATAATATGCAATGCGTTCATAGCGTCATGCTTATCTCTGTTTTGACAGTGAGCCATGTTTGTTTTTCGTAAGTTCTTCGGCCGTGCTCATCGGCAATAATTCTTGTAACACCTTACTACGATAGATGCAGCGATGGTCAGTCCATCCATGTTTGGCTTTTAAATTGTACATGTTAATAATGCATCTAATTTGGTAAACTTCGCTACGTCCACTTGAGGTTTTTACCGTCATATTTTACTTCTAATGATCGGGATGATAAATCCAAATCTTATTCCTACGTTCCGCATCATTGTCCTTATCGAGCAATCTGAGTGGACACAGAATCCTTTCTCACCATGATTTATAAAAAAAAGTGTAGTTATATCATCTGCCATTCATATCAAATCTCTTCCGGTTAAATTGCATCTCTTTGTGCCAGTTTAAACACTTAGAGAGGTGGGAATGAAATTTCTATAAATACGACATTTATTAGAGCAAACTCAATAAACTCCTTCACTTGCATTTTCATATTCTAACCAACGATCGGCCGTCAATTTTGATCCATAATTACTTACTACAAAATATGAATCATGAATTACACAAACAAATCAGCTTATCTTATACCAACAAACATGTAACCAACAATTCCGAAACATAAATCATATACATGCTAATCTTGAAGCTTCCACAATTTACTAAAATTGTATAATGTCTTCCATTTTATCTGAATAAACGCTCATCGTATCTGAAGAACAAACTTTTATACAAAAATAGCCAACAATCATATATGAGAGACTTTAAACTTTTTTATACAAAATATGAATAATCAAATAAATAAAATCCAAATTAATCACACAAATCATAACTTAAACATGTAATTTCAACAAAACAAGTTATTCAACTAAAAATCTCAACAAAACAAATCATAAATTATCAACATACTACAACTTGAAGTGTGCAATTTCTACAAGTATTATTAAAATTCATATACTACTAATTGAAAGTTGAATTATGCGTTGAACTACCTTTAATTAATTTTATTTATTCAAACGAATCAAATTATAATTCAAACCTTCATATATATACTACTTGAAACTACACATTTCATTAAATTAAATAAAATAAAAATGAAGTATGGAAGATGAAATAAAAATTTTTTTATCGAACTTAGGAAGAAATATACATAAATAAAAATGAAATATATGAAATGGAATTAAAATATTTATATATATATATAAACAAAAGTACTTACGGATAATTGGAGTGGAGTAAGGAAGCGAGGGGAAGGAGGACATGAGGTAGTGGTGGTGCCCACAGGTGTTGGGGCGTAAGTGGTTTAGGGTTTAATTTTTTTTATAATTAATTTCAATTATAGAGGCGTCTAAGTGCTTTGCTCTGACGTTTTCCGCTAGGTACTTTCCTAAATAAGTGCTCGCCAGTATTTTTTGTAATAGTAAATGGAGTAGATTGAAGTATATATTTCGTTTTATGATGATTCTTGGACTCTTGGATTGCTTTAACAGGAATAAATATATTTTTGCCATAACTAAAAATAATTTGAAATACAAAAGCTTTGACATATTCTTTTAACAGGATATTAATCGACATAGATGATAAAATATTCGAATTCAATTAGATTTAAAATTCAACTCAACTAGAAATTGAAAAATGATGATTTGAGATGGTATCCGAATTCAATCTTTTAGTGATACAGTGAACAAAATTTTTTTCTTGTCAGCAACAAAAATTCAGAAACATGAGTAATATGATATTCCATTCAATCTTACAATTTATTTTTACTTGTCCAAATGAAATTTTGATTATTAACTAATAGTATATCTGTTATTCTAGTAGTACTATAGAGATTGATAACAAAAGATAAGTATATTTAAAAATAAATAAACATACTATTTTCTTGTTTTTTTTTATCATATATTATCAAAATGTTACGTTATTTCAAAACACTTAAAATAATATATTAGAGGGAGATCGAAATTAATACTCCGTATAAAGGATTAGTAGTACATAAGAATACAGTATGTTGAATATTTGGTTAGATTACTCAATATTCTTGGTATGGTTCTGACGCATTTTCAAGATTGATCTTTAACAATTGAAACTTATTTGTAGACTTTATTATCATTATAAATATAAATTATTTCTTGTTTTATAAATAATTTTGATACTTTTATTTATTGAAATGTTGCATAATCTCGATCGGAATTTAATCAAATCAAATAAAATTTCATCTTCGAAGCTTGGTCGTCTGAGATCAAACCTTCATATTCTTTTAGAGGCTTGGTCGTTGGACAGCCACCCTTGTTTTAAAGTGACGTAATTTTTTCCATATCATGATGCTCAATGACGTTACATAATCCATAAAGAAAGTTGAACCCGGGCTTTCTCTCGTTGAAACTACTATAAGCAACTTCATCACCCAACTTTAGATGCAAAAACACAAACACCATTTACAAATAATTCAAATTTTGTTTCCTATCAAATAAACAACCTCAATCCCTCCCAAAGAGCCAATTAAAAATGGATCATATATATAGTGAAAACATGATGAACGGTGGAACCTTCTCATCTTTATCCCCTTCTTCTTCTTCTCCTCCACCTCCTTATGGTGGATCTACGCCATCAAGCACTGCCCCCTCCTCCCCTTTATCACCACTGCTGCTCCTCCTCATTGTGGTTCTTGGCCGCTGGCGGCTTAGAGATCCTCTCCGCCGCCGATGCGTTTGAAAATTTTGGCTCATTGCTTTCCCCTACTCCCCTCAAAGGTTCACCATTGTATCACAAAGTTTTTGGTGCAAGCAATATCATCAGAGTAGCTGGGTTTTTATTATATTATTTCCTTTTCACTTCTGCAGCCTTCATGTTAGGTTTTCAATCTGTTGGGTTAACTAAGTGGAAGCAAATTTTTTATTATAATATTTCAAAGTGCTAATCAGTCCATAAAAGACAGACAGACACAAAAATCGCGCCATATAATAGTGATTAGCGTCGACGAGCGTCGTATAAAGAAGCGCTCTTATATCTTTGAAATGGCGGAAATACGAAAGTTAACTTGTATCGTCTAAGTACTTCTTAATGCCTACATACATACTGATTTTGTGTCATTTGCATTTATAAAATTAATTATGTACTTCTTAATTGAATCGCGTAGTTTCAAGAAAACACAAACATGACAACTAGGCATTTTAAAAAATTCTAAATGAAATTGCCTCTAACATCATACCGTTTTCCTAGTTTTAGTATTACCCTCATGAATCCATCTCGCCCCTACCTACGTAGTCCTTTTAACTCCATCATTTTATCTTCATTATTCTTTGCATTTGTTCAATATAAAAATACGGAAGTAATTTTTCATAAAATATGCAGGATCTTCCAGAGAGTCATAGAGGAGATTCAGTGAACAGTTTGGTGTACGAAGCTAACGCAAGGATTAGAGATCCAGTTTATGGATGTGCTGGAGCTATTTGTCACTTGCAAAAGCAGATAAGTGAGCTCCAAGCAGAACTTGCTAAAGCACAAGCTGAGGTTTTTAATATGCAATGCCAGAACTCAAATTTATTGTCCATAATATGCATGGGAATTTCACCATCTCAGCAAGAAACCATAACCAATTTATCAGGCAATCATTTTTGAAACATACCAAACTGATAAGTGAGTACACAAAAACTTCTTTCTTGATGATGGAAATGTTATAGGCATATATGAACAACCTCTTGAGCTTATACATATGCTGACCATAACTTCATTTTTCTATTTTAACTATATTGATAAAATTGGATATTTGGATTCAGCAGCAGATATCTATGTGTCAACTGTCAAGATTCAACAACAACAAACAATAAACAAACAAAAACAAACACTGTTGTTTTCACAGGAGAGATTAGCTAGACTCCGGCAAAATGAAGACATAGCAGTTAGCAGTTACCAAAATGACTATATAATCACTGTTGTTGATTAGTAGATGTTAGTCATAAATTTTTATTACTTTTTTAATAATTATATTTGGTGGAAAAGGTTACGATTCTTGCTCTTACAAGGAATATAATTTGTTTCATAGACTGCCAATAATTTACTCAAGTCTGCAGGATGATTGTTGTGAGAGTTTTCATGTAGGGGTCAACGTACTTAGGTCTTATGTAAACTCTCTCCAGTGCTTAAATTTCGGTGGTAAAGGGTGAGGTTGTAACGGCAAAAGGATACGTGGGGAGTCGAGATGCGTAACGATCTTGAAGCAAGATGTGTGATCGATAGATGACTCATTTTAAAAGAGCAACTTTGTTTTAATTCTAAGCAAATCGAAATTTATGACAAGTTACGAAAAGGCGGTTTTAAATAAAATGATCATCGTGTAAATCACCTGGCTTCCAGAGTCAATCAATAAAGCATAAACCCACAAAATACTTTACGTTGCCAAAATCATGAAATAAATCAGCTGATCACAAAATCCGTCTGTAATAGACATGACTATGGCTCGTAGCCCTCTTGATGAAGCAAAGGCGCATGAGATCAAATCATCAATTCGCTCAGCTAAGCTCAGAACCACGATCGCGCACCATGGTGAAGATGTCAAGTGTTCACATGTCAGCGACACGAAAAATCTCGTCTTACAAGAATGAATAAGGTCAAATTGCGAGGAAGACACCCAGTAAATCTTTATCAGGAGGTGGAGCTTGAATCCCTTGAATAGCAGAATGATGCAAGAGGAAATAGGGTCATATATATATATATATATATATATATATATATATATATATATATATATATATATATATATCCAAGATAACCTCAAGAATAAAGAAAGATACATATCAAAGGCCATGACTTATATGATTTCAGAGGAGATTCTTATCGTGTACTATAATATAATACAATCTAAGGAGTTATAAACAGGAAATCGATCTCGAGGTAAAATCGTCATTCATGGAATGACATATAAGTAACAAACATGTTTCAATAAAGTCAATCAAAGATAAATCGCACAATCTACATGAAGCTATAACGAAAGTCGACGGATATCCACAATTCTCATTATCGATCATCCATCTAATCTCTCAGCTATACCTCAAAACCAACCATCACAATATACAACTCGACCAACTCAACATATCAGGCTTTCTACCACTAATGGCTGCATATATAAACAACCTCATTTCTGGAGAAACGAACCGCTCTCTCGTAGAATGCAATAACCGCTCGATACCCGAGGAAGTGCGGGCAATAACAACCGCAACCAAATCTCTGAAATGCAGTGATATAAACATGCTAAATTGCAGTACGAGGCAATAACAATGCGCTCGGTCACCAGAAATAGAGCCGATAACAACGGTGATCTGTCGATCATTTCCTACTCTTGGTGAATTCCTTTAATACTCGAATCATCAACGATCCCGTGCAATCAACAAGTCAAATCGGTAGGAAGGCACGCTCGAAACTTGACTCAATTCACGGTCAAATCCACTGTGATTCAGCTAAAACATCTCGATAATCAACTACTCGACTTTAGCGTCAATCGACAAGATAACACACAAAATTCCTGATATCATGCTCAAATATCGATCCGATCAATAATATTCACATGTATAAGCCTCAGTAATCCACACAAAACAATATATCCTGACTCACACAATTCAAGTAAATACATATACACCGGTGAGATAACCTCGTGACTATATAAACTTCCTAATATGATAGCAGATCTTTCCCGATCGGCGCTATGGCGTTAATTATAGTCACTAACATAATGTATCAGTAGTAATAGTCTTGCCTTTATACTCCCAAAATAATAAGCGAAGAGTTCTATATATTGCTCAGCACAACAATTATAGTTATCGACTTAACAACTCTGTGAGAAATATAATGATGGAAACTATATTAAGATCCCAAAACATCATAATACAATTTAAAATTTAAGAAAAGTCAACCTAAAAATCAACAACGATCAACATTTCAACCTAAAATCAATTATAATCCTTTACCCGATCACGTAATTGAGGCACAAGGATACTTATCTCATTACAGCTTTCAAGTTCAAAACCAAAAAAGTCAACTAAAAGTCAACCTCTCTAAAACTTAAGAAAACATCCACAAGAAAGCAATGATATAGATGAGGTAATCGACTTTTAATGTCTTGAGCTCAGAATTGGAAGAATGGAAGAAAAATTTTCCAAGGGAGGGATGGTGAATCTCAATGAAAAAAATGGGGGAAAAGGGGATGGGTTTGGATGAAGATGATGAATAATGAATAAGGTTGGTCTGCGATATTTAAAGTAAAAAGTTAAGTCTAGTTTGGTTGCGATTTTGACTACCATTTTTAGGCGTAAAAAATTTTAATGAGCGATTTGAAATGTGTTATTACACAGGAGACATAATTACTTCTTAAATGCAATGCTTCGTCTCGATATATCGATACTAAAATCGCTTAGGCGTGGTTATTACAAGAGTGTTAAATGTCGCCACCAGTCTCTCAAATCAAGCGGTATGATTTCTGAATCAGCGTAGATAGCGGAATCTCGTATTGAAGTAGTTTTAAAGATATAGATCTGCAATGGTGAGCCAGCGTCCATGATTCGCTCTCGCCAGAGTAGAATCCTAGGCGGTGGCCAGTGGCCAGTGTGATTTGTTTTCTTTTTCTCAATCGATCTGCATAAGAGTTACTATCCATTTCCATTTTCTTTTATTTTACTGCGTTTTGAAAAATCAATGTTTCAGTATAGTAAGTCGCATACTATCATTTCTCTTGTTCCTTTTTTGAGACACAAAACATAAAAGTTCTACTCTTAGCAGTCAGTATTAGTAAACGTATGTACAGGTAATTAAATTTTTTATTCTCATTTGACTTTTGAAGCAGAATTTAGCAAAGAGAAAAAGTAGTACGGCGGATATTTTGTAGAATTTCCATGAAAGATTTATTATAAATTAAGTTTGTGATATACTTCCAACTAATAATGAATTTATATATAATATGAAATACACGTTCATTTCATATTTTAATTAAAATTGACGTTTAGAAAAAATTCGAAAACATAATAAATTCGAAGAATTTGTGAGTCAGTGTATGAGTGAATGCTTTTATCATTTACAATAATATTTTCTTTAGAACTTTTGGCCCAGTACTGTTATGAGTTAATTTTTTATATAAGTCTGAAATTGGTTTGTGTCTTTTCACAACATGCTTTTCAGTAGGCTGATATTCTAGTATTTTGGTAATACAGGCCTTACACTCAGCTCAACTTCTATTAAATGATTATATGTGTCACAAAATCTGGCATTGAAATAGGCCATGTTACATTCAAAATGACTATTTGTCTCTAATCTTATCTTAAAATATGGGGAAGCAAAAGTATAGAAGATTAAAACCTCACCCCTTTAAAATAGAGAATAAATTTAGGTTTTCGGCTTTTTTACGAGGGCATGTTTTATTTTTTAAAATGGCCAATTTCATGTCCATAGGTCATAGAGACTTCAGCTGGACAACCTTATCCTTTTTGAATACTACTTTTTTTTTCCTCAAATTGATTCCCTTCGTGTTTTTGAATTATTGACTCCCAGCCATGATAGACTAGATAGGAAAGATGCATTACGTTATATGATTTTATAATAAATTAAAAAACATACCAATACAATATATATATATATAGATATATATATATATATATATAAACTCATTTAAGCATTTGATTTTATGTTGCCCTCAAAATTATATTATTATTTTAATTTGTCTCCTCAACTTTTTATATGATCGGGTTTATCCGTTAACCGTTTTGCTTTTCTAGTTATTAGTTGTTTTCCATTTGACATTGAGGTGATAAATCAATTTACATAGTAGATTGGGATGCGCTGAATTAATTTATGTGAGGGGATCAGTCTATGATTGTGTCGAGAGGTGATGCGTTCAGCGGCGGAGGATCGGTGAGTGTCAGGTGGCCCAGGGTGGGACCGGGATGCAGAGTCCAGGGCCAGTGCTCAAGTGGGCCCATGAGTAAATAAAAAACAAAAAAATTTCTTTAGATCCAGTATGTGACAAATGTATCATGATAATTCTTGTTGGCAAACCAATGATGTCAGTTAATGAGAAATTTTTTCTTAGTTACTAAATTGTTTTTTCTGTGATAGTGTGAAAAAAAAAAAAAATCTGTTAATTATTTTTTATTTTTCGAGGCTCTATAAATGAGGCTAAGTTTGTGTCATTTGGACACAAAATCAGAAGTTTTCACCTTTTTGTGCTAACAATCCTTGCTTTTCTCTTGAATATTAATATTGTGTTATTTTTAAAACATTTAATATTTATTGTGATAAGTAATACAGGATTTTTGGAATTCAAAAATATATATACTATTAAAATATACTTTTAAAATATATATGGAAATAAAAAAATAAATACAAAAAAATTATTAAAATATTTTAAAAATAATTAAAATATTAAAATTATTAAAAATATATTTTAAAAAATTATAATATTATTTATTGTATTATTAAATTGTAATTATATATATAAAATAAAATGAAATGAAGAAATGTGATTGGGATTATGTTGAGTGATGGAAGGGGAAGAAAGTAATTTATTTCGAATAGCCCTTTTCTTTGTGGAAATTTGTTAAAAATAGATTGTTATTTGAGAGTCTTGAAGTGATGTGGCAGAGAGAGAAGTGTAGAAATTTGTGTCCATGCGGATAGTCTTATATGATTTCTGGGGTTAATCTTCCTATTTTTTACGGAGATAGATAGCATCCATCTTGTCCCCAACCCTACCATAGATGGAAGAAGTCTGCATCTTTTGTGGGTACACTAAGTATCATCCTTAGCCCAGTACTAAATTATTCATCATAATTATTGGATTACTTGTCATGTCATTATTTTTAATCTAATGAATATTAACTTTTATAGAAGGTGTGCTTATGCTTTTTATCATCCCAGCCAACTTATAGTCTTGCGGCGGTTCAATCACGATAATACTCTCTGCAGAAGGATCTTGAATTTGCATTTACTCAAATAAAAAAAATGCTAAACTGAATTAATCAATCAAAACCAAAACGAAAAAATCTCAACATTTCAATCTTCTCAAATTTATAACCTCAGCTAATATTACAGGCTCTCCGCACACTGCTTCGCCTCCTCGATGATGAATAAGAAGCAAAAATGGACGATGATATAGGTCAAAGCTAATTGATTTATGTATTTGTGTAGAAACTTCAAATCGAGATTGACCAGATCAACCAAAGAAGGTCTTTTGTTAATTTCCTTTGATTTTTAAGTCAGAGTTGATTTAATTTTGAAAAGGCTAAACCAAATTGGTTAACTGATAATAGCTCTCCCTTTTTTATTGAATCAATTAGTGTTATATATCATGTGTTGAAACTAATATGTACCAACTTGTTTGATTAAATGTGTGAAAGAATATGAACATTTAGATTGATCCATCATGCAAGTTTATCAACTTTCATATTAAAGCAGCTTTGAACTCTGTTTTGGGAGTTCATTATGTTAATAAGATTAGCTTTACACATTTACTTTCTCGTGAGTCCTTTTTTGCTTCTTTTTTTTGTATTTGAAGTTTTTGAATTTCGTTGCTTGTGTAAATATAGTTGATTAGTTAATTCTTGAGTTAACTTTTTTCACATTTGAAGTTTTTTAAATTTGGGTTTCACTACAGGTTTAAATTCTAATGAAATTGAAGAATATCTCACTGATGTCATTTTTGGTGTTTTCAAATGCAGTTAACACCTACATATTATGTTTATATGATTGTCTTGATTGTAATTTTCATTGTAATATTAAGAGTGTTCCATTATGTTATAATCTCTCTTCACAGATAGATACCAATCTAGCATTTGAAGATGATGATGCTTTTGATTTTTTCGTTATATAATAATATCTTTATTATGCGTGTTGGTTCGGCTGATATTTGTTTACTTGTTCATTATGTGAGGTTAAGCATAATCCTTCCTTCAGAGGTTGATGTCCGATTCGGAAAAAAGACATCGATTTGGAAACAACAACGCAAGCGTGCAGTCGAACTTCCAAAAATGTATTTGATTTAGAATTGATATGTAAACTTATTATCTACTGATGTATTGTTTTTGGAGAATTCATATGTAATGCACTTACCATATATTAACAAGCCAATGATTAATACGGTGTATTTATTTGTCACGTTATTACATATGTATGGCTGTGATATCTTTTACCATTTTAATGGTTAAATAATATTTCACACAATGTATACCTTTTTAATGGTTTATTTTTATTTCGATATGAATAAATCTAAAACCCCTTAAAGACATGTCACTTCAATTTAATTGTGTCTCTTTGTTTTTTACCATTTTGTTTGATTTGTGGACAATTTTTAATGCATAAAGATTTTTGAACTTACTATATTTTAAAAATAAAAAATATATAGTGTTACATTTGGTAACAATATAAATGTTGGGATTGTTAAATCATATTTGCTTCAATATAGGTATTATTAGATGGTTAATTTGAACTTCATTTGTCCATCCGACAAAACACCATAAAACTTTAATAACATTTATTAGGAAAATTAGTTTCGCGGATCATTAATAGTAAAAAACACAAAAAAAATGTGTTGGTATCAAAGTTCGTGAATCCTCTACCGTGGAAATAGATTTCCTCATTTAACGCTACTTAGTTAGACCAATAATAATACCTTGATTGACAAAGACAAATCGATGACAATAAAACATAAAATAAATAAATGGTAAATTAAAAGACACAAAAGCATTTCAGCTTCTAAGGCTAACGTACATTCTAGTTCCAAAGAATGCCTTAAATGCCGATTTTACTATGATATTGAGATATTACAAATAAGGACTTATCTTCCTCGAATGCCCTATTCTACTCCAAACTAGTAAATAAGTCTAGGCTCCCCCTGACTTCTATCCCTCACAACTCAGTGTTTACAATAAAAACTCTCAATGATTGTTATAACGTAGTGTCATAAACAATCGCATATCTGGGCCAGTTTTTAGAAAATTCTTCTAACACATTCAACCTACACAAATAAATATAATCTCTCAAATCTTTTAGCTCACTCTTAAAACGTAGAGAATTATTATGTATGGAGTGGTGAATCATTCAGATCTGCAGAGCGACACTTATATAGGAGTAGGCACACCAAACATATATGGAAATATCTTCCATAAATAATACTTTCCATATATGCAAATCTCAATCTTCACGCTTTTACTCCAAAGCTTATTACCATATACTTCATATCAGAAATACTCCAAGCAAAATCCCGAAAATATATATTCCGTATCCTACTAAAAATCAAGCAGCTAAACAAAAAATAGCTAGCCAACACCAAAACACCAACAGCATGATCAATATTGAAGTCAAGCTTGACTCCTGAACAACAACAAAAAAATCCGCTTTGTTTTCACTAACGGGTCAAGGCTTGACCACCACACATAATGCGTCATTCACATCCATGAGTCTGTTGTTCTCGTGTTTCACTAATGTACAACACATATCTATCCTGAATTGAGTTACTTGGACCCTTTGTTCATCGTCAATTGTTGGCCAAACGCTGAACAATTCCATTCTTTTTTTGCTCTTGTCCCATTCATGGGTGAACTTCATTGTCATCACACTACAACTTGATCCGTCTCTTACTTTCCCATTCATGGAAAGTGTAAGGAATCAACATTCTAGTTATGGATCATATTAATTTGCCACATTACTATATTCTGATGGGTAATTTCATTTAGCCATAAATCTGTAAACTCGTGATTAATTAGTGTGCCATATAAATATTGTTTCAGAGTAGATTTCACTTAGCCACAACTATGTATTTTTGTGGCTAATTCAGGTTCTCAAATACAATTATTTTAAGAACCTTCATGATGGATGTAACTCCAACCAAAAGAACAAGATTTCCAAGAACAAAAGCACAAAATATCAAATATTTTATTGTTCCAACAACATATTACGTAACCAGTAGGCTTCAGAAATAACATTTGCAAACCCTCGATACTCGGCCTCTACAGTAGGACTGCAAAACGGTAGCCCCACATTTTAAAGAGCACGATGATATTATCATGTAAGAACAATACGTAAACCGGATGTGGACCGACGAGTATCCGCAACCCGCCTAATCAGATTTGTATAAGAAGTTAAGGTGCGCTACCATGCATTCATAATCCAAGGTACCCCTAACATACCGAAGCACCCTCTCAAGAGCGTGCATGAATAAATCATGGAAAATATGCAACTTGTTCAGATTTAAACATAAAAACCAAGTTCGAATAAATGTATATAATCGAATTACAATATAAAACACACACACACACACACAAAAGGTGTAATATAGTACATTTTAGTCTCGCTTGAATTTTTAGCTTTTATAGATTTATGGGTAATTTCACCAACTATTCTCTCATGGGCAATTTCATATTAATTTATTCCTGCTTTGCCCAATTTGTATTTTACATTTTATCAACGAAAACTCTCGACAGTATCTCGCTGATTTCAATCAATTCCCAATTTTAGCAATCAATGACAATTTCATACATGAAACAAGCATTCAACTTCCTCTATGTGTGTGTGACCTTTAGACTTAGATAATATTAGTTGTATAATAATATAATTGACCATTAGTATTATTATATCGATTATGCATTTAAATCTAGCAATATGGCATAACCTCGATATCATCAATTAGCTCTTCCTAGTTTAGTAATTTATAATTACTATTTATTGAACACTTAGTACGTAGTAATCTTATTTAAACTAAACTAGTAAATGAATTGTTACAACAATTCTCACAACGGGCATACTAAAGAAATCAATATACTCTACTCCCCAAAGATACATTATTATCTCGTCGACCCTACGTAGAAATGTCAGCCTTAGTAAAATGCAAGACATCGAGGGCCCCCTGCAAGCACTACAAACACAAGATTATCATATCGAGTACCGATGCGCTTCCCCAACTCGATTTGGTATCAATCGGGTACTCGGGAGCAGTCAAAGGGGGCATACGCCAACACGAGACGAGCCTCTAAGCATACTTCTTTTCCTCGAAAGGCATCGTAATTCACTCATACATAAGCGCACAACAATACCTAAAAATAACTGAGATCTAACGAGATCTCTCTCAATGGCAAACTCAAAGATTTAAAGCAAAGACATTTATAGATTGTCGAATAGACTCCTGATTTAGGTGCAGCGAGACAATATCAAAGAACATATATAAAGACAGAAACTCATACTTATAACAAATAGAATGATCCGATTTTACCGCTAACAAACCCAAAGAGTAGACATGACTAAACAAAGCGCCGATACTGGGCTTACTTTTGGCACATACGTATTTTCTAAGCTACAAACATAGTCGAGCACCCTGATCCCGAAAAGCCAAAGGATGATACATGTAGACTGTGTCATGCAAATTCCTACTATGAACGACATACCATCCAATCGACAGGCCATGATCGATATAACAGATAACAATACGACTGTAGCCTACTTTGACAACAGTATAAAAAATCCCACCACAATCAATGCCAACTCCGTTATGCGTTTAGCCATCACTACAAATTGTTTCCTATAGCACTCTAAAAGAGCCATCAAAACATAGTTTATGACTCTTAAAAAATCCACATGTAACTAATAATAATACACACACCCGGCTGAGAGGTACAAGATCCTAAGTATTATTTTTAATTAGAGCATCATATCTATCCCTCTCGCATGGGCCATTTTCCAATTCGGATTATTATGTACATGAGAATTTTATCAATGGGAAGTGTAAGGTGAAAGCAGATAAAGTGTATTTTGGATTAGGCTCGAATATGTCAGTGAAGATCAAGGGTCGCGAGTCGAGTACGTGGGAGCACGCATGATCAAAGTGTTGGCTCACTATTTGGTATTTATGTCCGGTTGGAGCGAGAAAGAGGGAGGTGACAATGTAAAGAAGGCGGCCCCGGTTCGGGTTGGAATGCTGCTGAATGGGATGTGTTGCTGGGCAGCCAGTAAGTGGGATCAAGTTGAGTAGTAGTTGGCTGAGTGCGCGATCGTTGTCAGCGAATGTCGAAAGCAGAAGTAGATGGTTGAGTAATGATTTAAGCGAGGGAGTCCGACAACCGTGATTTGTGTAGTACAATGGAACACTTGGAGCTCTGAGCTAATGAAGTAAGCTTATTAAAGACGACGTGTCTACTAATAGTCAATTTTACAATTAAGTAATATCACAACATTTCTTTTTAGCCACAAGTGATGGCTGAGGGGTATCTCAAGAAAAACACACAAAACAGAAATAAATAAAGTTTAATGTAATGGAAGTGAATAAAGATAGACTCAAGTGTAATCAGGCCTGGTGTCTCATGGGTAGAGATAAATAATGACAAGATAGAGTTTTGTGGGGTGAATATTGAGGAGATAAGTTGGAAGCTCGGCCAAAAGCTCAGTGGGCACATCAAGTAATTTAGACATAATTGTACCTGGGATATAATTATTTATCAGACGCTAGTTGTTCGCTCAAATTTCGCCATTTGCAGGAGAAGCCAATGCTTGCTACCTAAGAGTGATACCGTGAGTGTTGCACAAATTTTTAAAAAGAATTGTTTAGACTCCAAGCATCATTATCACATTGAAGATATTTAATTTCTTTAATAAATCAAAAATGGACGAGCGTTAAATATAATAAACGTATAAAATGCTTGTGATTTATGTGATAACGGAAAGGTCCATAAAATTAGAGTAGCTTCATCTAGAAAATAAGGTAGTAACGACGACTCAAACGAACTTGGGCACGGAAGTCCAAAGATTGCTATGAATGATATCAAAAGGCATAGTAGTAGAATTTGAAGACTTAGTAAAAGGTAATTTAATATGTTTACCAAGCACACACGACTAACAAAAATTGGAAAAGATCCAAAACAGGTGCTCCCGGATGACCTAAACGTGCATGCCATAGACTGTGAGTTAAACCTAAAAATTGCGCCAAAGGGAAGGCCGAAAAGCGATCATAGGATGTAGAAATTTCGGCTTCTTTTTGTCATTTTCACACCGCATGCATGCTAGTAAATCATTTACGGAAAAGCCAAAAGTGAAACCCCAAACATTATTGGGTGAGCGGTACCAAACCTAAATTAAGTGGGATTATGTGAGGAACGCGGAAGCAATACGCCGAGGCCTGGGGGAGGAAGGTAATCAAAGTACTTGTTACAACCACCTAATGGTGGAATAGAATGACCATTTCCAACAACATGTTTATGAGTGCTAAAAAATTGCTAGGTTATAGCATTTCCTAACAAGCTATACGGTAGCGTAGTTCCAAAGTTGTCTATATATGCATTGCAGTGTCTATATGAGAAGTACTTCAATCAGGTGGATGTCAGATGTATAAATTAGATAGACAAATTCCGACAGCTTTATTGATTACAGAGGGAGTTTGTTTTATTTTTCAGAGAGAGGCAAGAGGCAGAGGCGCTAAAGAGAGGGAAGATTGAGAAATTTTAGATTAGGAAAATTCAGGCTCATTACTATGATATAATATATACAATTATATGGTCAATCCTAGGTACTAGGCCTCTATAATATTATATATACAATTATATGGTCATACTAGGCTCACGCCCCACTCCTTCTTGGCAGTCCCATAACCAACACCGCTATCGATATCAAACATGCAATGCACATATTGGGCTCCATCCACCTGATTGAAGTACTTCCTCTCATATATATTACCTCGCAATGCACATATATGTACACCTAACTATCATACGACTTCTAATCGGCAATTTCCTCTTACTTTAATTTCCCAAGACTCATAAACATGTTGTTGGAAATTGACTTGTTGTATCTCATGAATAATGTATCCTATATATACAATTATATGGTCAATCCTAGTACTAGGCCTCTATATAATGGACAATAATACATACACAATAATAATACTGCTATTATTTATAAAAGTCAATAACCAAATATCATACATAAAACAAAATTAATTCTTTTTTTGGTTACTATTGCTTACACTGTACTTCCTCTATTATGATTCCACATCAAAATAGACGAATAAATAAATAAAATACTCATACTAAAGAAGGCTTCAAGTGGCAAAGTGTATCCGTACATCTATGAGCTAACAAACTCATATATGGTACAAAATAAAGAAGATAAAATAATTAATTTTACATGTTTAACATTAGGCCAAAGTTGAGCTATGCTTATTTTTGTACTGTACAAGTTTCTAACTTTCTATACGTGTTAGACATTGGTTTATGCTAAATTTTAATAATGTTAGTCTACAATTGAAAACAAACTTCCATTTTGTTTGTCAATATCATACATGAAACTGAACAATTAAACATCTAACTACAACTTAAAAACTTACAACTATGAACATTCATTATTGATATTTTCACTATTTGCCTGAAAATCTTGTTCCCATGGCTAATTTCAATTTTCACTAAATTCTGACCATGTTTGATTAATAATTATTCCTAACAGAAAGCCTTCTTTTAATTCTTCCTATAATTCAAAAAGCCTTCTTTGTTACACCTTTCTATATTAAACATCAAAAAAAGGAGAGGTTTTCAGAAGTTCACAATAAAAAATATTAACACGCAAGATAACAAAAACGGATTTTTTTGTATAACAGAAGTTCATGAAATTAGTAAATTACCTTAAAATAACTCCAATAGAATTTTTTCATCGGATATTAACATTTCGGTTAGTCGAAGATCATATTGCATCAATTGAGTCATTTTGTAAAACTAATTTGTAGCAATGCAAGCAGGGGCGAATCTAGGAATTAAATCTGGGGTATTCATTTCATCATTAAAAATACATAAATAATAGTCATGAAAAATATATTGTTAAACGGCTTTTCAATAACTACTACGAACATTCGGCTCTCTTATGTCATTATTACTCCATTTCCACTAATTCACCGCATAAGTTAATTTATAAATATCTTATATGCTATAACAATCGTGAATCATAAAAGAAACAAATAATAGAATAACAATTCATATCCAAAATCGTGGCGCTTGTCCGTTGCCGGGCCTCTATGCCATTTACAAATAACAAGGATCACCAACGTTCAATCTTCAATCACCAAATCTTCAATATGGTATTTATATCATCTACTATAATTAAATTATATACATTATACTATAATTTAATTATAAATTCTATTGTATATTATATGTCGATTGTATCTTTCTATTGAATTATCGTGACGTTAATATGTATTTGCAGAGTTTGTAACTTTATACTTTATATCTTCATTGTCGGAAACGGAATATTTCATATCAATCAATCCATTTCTCTCACTAATTACTACATATAAGTTTATTTATAAATATATTATATGCTATGTCAACTCAATAATAAATAAAACAAATAATGTATCAAGAATTCATATAAAAACCGTGGAGCGGCTGTTTCGCTGGCCGGGCCCTCACGCTTATTTACAAATAACAAGGATCACCAACCTTCAGTCTTCAATCACCAAATCTTCAATATGGTATTTATATCATGTACTATAATTAAATTATATGTATTATACTATAATTTCATTATATACATTTATCGTATATTATATGTTGATCGTATCTTTACTATTGAATTATCGCACGTTAATATAGACGAGATTTTGTAACTCCATACTTTATATGTGATTGTCGGAAACGAATGTCATATCAATCGCCCATTTAACATTGCATATTGAATCGTACCCATTTCCACTAATTCACTACATATAAGTTTATTTATAAATATCTTATATGCTATAACAATCGTGGATCATAACTGAAACAAATAATAGAATAAGAGAATTCTATAAAAGTTGTATGTCGGTTTCATTTCTGCCCGAAGCTATCCCAACGCCATTTACAAATAACAATCATAGCCTGTGATTCAACCTGTAGGGGGCGATTAAGGTTTTACGTTAAATTATTTCCTTTTTCGAGTTTTAATTTCTAATAACGCGAATTAAAAAATAATAGGAATATGTTCTAATGTGATAACCCGATAACCTAAGCTCGAGAATGATTAGTCAACAATAAAACAACAAGATGATTAGTAATAATATAACGATGACTTGAAGTAAAGAGTAAGGAAGAAGAAATACAATACACAAGATATTAGCGAGCTTCTGCCTCTATCGCCAAGCCGAATTGCCGGGCTTTCAACCTCGATTTTGGCAAAGAGCAATCTAGCGCTTGAAGAAATGTTTGATTACACACAAGCAACTTCTCTCAAGCCTATTATCAAACACTTAGCCTACACTCCAACGACCCAAGCTACCCGCTAAGGATTTCAACTCCCAATCAACCTAGATCGGGAACCCAAAGTTAACACACTCTTAGGATTTCAAAGTACTACTCAACCTAATAGTAAACCCTATGCTTCCCCACACAAGGATTTCACCAAAACAATAACAAATGTTTGAGAGAATGAATTGTCACACAACTAGGAAACTCTCAATAAAGATTAAAGAAGTCAACGGTAGTTATGACTTTTTGCCTTTTGCTTATCAAAGAAATAAATGCTCAGAAATTAGGGTTCAAATAGTTGCAAAAAGTTATTTAGGTTTTGAAGAGAGGGGGCTTATATAGTGCACAAATATTGAGCTGAAAAGCTGCTCCAAGACGTGACCCATCGAGGCATCTGGGGTCCCCCGACGCCCCTCGACGGACCGGTGGCAACGGCTATAAGCCCGCCTCCGTGGGGTGTAATCTTTATCGAAATCCGTGGTCTCGATCATCGGACTTACCGAGACCTCGGGTCTCGGCGTCTCGATCATCGAGACCCGAGACCCTCCCTCAAGTGGGGTCTCGATGGTTCATAGTGTCAATTCCAAAATAACGATCGTTTCAAGCTAATTCTCGAAACGAAATGCCACACAGTCATTTGTACGAGACTTAACTATGAATCAATCTATACTTAAGATTTGAAACTACGGACCTTCGTTTTTCAAACACAATTAAGTTTAAATGGCAAAAGTCTATACTCACAAATTTAAAACTACAAAATACTTAAAAGAGAGTTTCCTTACAAACGCCTATAATAAAAAAGAACACGAGCTCCTTGAAAGGCTTGGCGTTTGTTTGACTCATCAATGAGCCTCCGAACTTCCCGATCAACAATTTTAGCACTTGAACTTATTTAGGAATTAACCTGAATACATGTTCACCGAAAACGGGATTAGTTCGACAACAATTTGTTATCTTCAAAAATAGGCCTGAATGGAATCCCATTATTCAACAAACTCCCTTTTGACGAGATAATAAATTGACTTATGCTGCGGGGAAGAAAATGTAAAACATAAAGCGACGCCCTCAATATGAAGATTGATTCTAATGTTTTCTTATGAACAAAACATCCATGGACGAGCATAAGCAACGGCGCAATATAATAGCACGGCACACGATAGATAATAAACACCAACAATGCTCTATTATATAAAAAACATCCAAATGCTGTGCATAAGAGAACTAAACACTCAAAAACAAAAACCAACAAAAAGCATAAGTCTAACCATTCTTCCCCTTTGAGATCATCACAAAAGGGGTACAAAACAAGTCATAAGCAAATAAGCAAAACAACGCCATAAATAAGCATAAAATGCCATTAATCGTCCAAGCCATATCATAGTCCCTTCAATTGATCTTCTGACTCTATTTGTCAAAGAAGGATCCCATACCATCCGCATCATCATCATCATCAAGGATGTAGTCTTCGATCCCAATCCCCGGAGAGGCACCACCGCTGCGGTACTGACCCCGTAACGCCGTCCTATCGCCTACCTCGGTCTCCCTCTATCATCCAAGAGCTGTAAATACTTTCAGGGCCTTCAACTTTTCATATTACCATCGCTAAAAACAAGAGAGGAATTTCATAATTCCTTTCACATAATCTTTTAAGCTTGTTTTCTTTTGACGTATAATCCCTTTGATTCTCCTCATAACGTACTTTTGTTGCTCTCTAACAATGTCATTTAGTCTTGCCTCGTGGTCTTGAAATGCTTTAATTTCTCACTTCCGAGGAGCCTCACGCCACCTCATCATCATCATCTCCCCTACATCATCATCATCATCCTCGAAGTCCTCGTCGTCATCATCCTCATCGTCCGAAAAAGCCGGATCCTCCAAATCATCAACCTCCCTAAACCATTTTCTCCCCATAAGAGTTTGTATGGCTTTTCTATCTTCACGGTTCGCCATTTTAGCTTCCCACTTCCACCAAAGTCGATTATTATGATATGCAATGGTACAAGTCCGGAAGTAGTCCTTGGTGATTCACGCTGCCTCCCCAATTCTTGCATACCCCGAAACACCCTATCTCCTCCCCAAGATTCCATGACGCGCTGATAAAGATCCCGTAGTGAAGTGGTCAAGCCTTCACAGATTGCCTATCTAATGCCGCATACATGGAAAGGCAATGAAGAGTGGTAGATTTATCCGTTGGCGACGCAAGAATTTGTAAGTCAGGGAGTTCACCAACCGACTCGGATTCCTATCCTGAGAACCCACGGGAACCACCGACTTGACACAAAAGGTGTTCACAAACCTAGCTTCACCCGTATACAAGTGCAAGCACGGAAGACAATCAACCACCCCTTTCTTCCTATAACCATTTCTAAACCCTCGACCATTATTCAACCACTCGGTCACATCTCGCCGACTAATTTCTCACTGGAGGCCACATATCCACAGCATAACTTGCAAATCCATTTCCAGACAACCCGAAATCATCTCTAAAATTTTTCAACTTATACTCGTATGATCTACCACCAAACTCCAACTTAATATTCAAATTGTTGCTACTAGAGGTGTGAATAATAACATGTTCATAAAAGAAATAAACCTAACTGGGAAGATATCGAGGATTCTTACAAAAAGAACTTCTCCCATTTCTCGAAATTTCACCACTCCCTTAACGGAGTACCTCTCCAAATCTCCTCCATCGTAGTAGTAGCTATCAAGTATATTGGGTTTGCCAAGTTTTCCACTTTTCCCTTCAGTGGTAATTGATTCACATTTTCATAAGCTCCTGCGGATTTCGAGGAACTTCACCTCGGGTATAGTACTCTACTTGGTTTCAAGTATTTTAAGTTTTGGGTCTCGCTTCTTTCGGGGTTGTTTGGTGGTTAAGCCATTTTTGTGAGAAATTTGAATAGGAATGGAGTTTGTGTTAAAAAGAAAGGCAATGTAGCAATTTTAATTGTAGAATTTGTGAATTTTTGATGAATTCTCAGGAAGGAAATGTAGTCGAATGCCATGTGGATTTGGTGAATTGTGCTGGAAATTTTTGAATCACAAGGAAATCTATGAAAACGGCTGAAATGGTATATATAGACTGATTATCGAGACCCATTCGAGACCTAAAGGGGTCCCACAGGTCTCATGAGTGCGCTTTTACCGGGTGGTTATAACCGCCATCGAGACCCATCTGCAGAGGGGGCTTCGACGGGGTTTGACGACGGGGTCTTTTGTTCTAGACCTCATCGAGCAATGTGGGGTCTCGGCCGTCCCTGGCGACAACATGTATGCCTTTACCACTCCATCGGGACCCATTCGAGAGGGGGGGTCTCGATGGGGTCCGATCGCATCGAGATAAGCTTTTGTGTTCGAGACCTCAATGGAAGATTGGTCTCGATGGGGTCTCGGCTGGCCGCATCGGGAAGTCCTCATCCACTGATCTGACCTCATCTGTGACTGGGGCTCTGGCCGATGGGGTCTCGATCTTCACAATGTCCCACACACAAAAGACCATTCATTCATCCAAAAGCTCCACACAAATCACCCAACAAGCAAATCTCCACAAATAGACTCTCAAAAACAACCCGAAGCACATCCAATCAAAACAAACATCCAACATTCCAAATCACCAATATCTTCAACAATGACACGCAATCATAATCCCTAATATCCACTTAGCAACCTCAACCAATCCAATCCACAACCATTTTGGACACTTCATCATTTGGCTCATCATCCTAATATAACAATATAGACATAATTTTAAGCACGTAAAGACGCAACAACATACAAGCATTTAAGATGGCATGATAAGGATAAAATTTCTTACTAGAAAGATCACATCCCTAGCTCATTTAATACGTAAGCTAAATTGATCCTCGTAGTGGCTCAGTGAAGATGTCCGCAAGTCGACCATTTGTCCCTTACCTAACTTGAGATCAATGTTTCCTTTTTGCACACGGTCCCGGACGACGATTTAATTTCAACGTGTTATCCTCGAGTGTCAGTAATCGATTCTGGCAATATTTATGGCACTCTTGTGTTGTCACATAACACCGGAACTTGTTCATATTTGATCCCGAAATCCTCCAAGGTTTGTTTCTATCCAAAGCACTTCGAGCACAATTCCCGACCGCCACATATTGCCTCCGGGCCGTTGACAATGCAACACTATTTTGCTTTGCTAGACCATTGAAAGCGAAAGCTATGTCCTAAGCAAAGTGACATGTCCCACTTGTACTCTTCCTATCAAGTGTGCATCCCGCAAAATCCGCATCCGAGTATCCCACAAGTTCAAAGCTCTTGCTCATCGGATACCAAAGCCCATAGTCAATTGTCCCTTTCACGTACCGAAGGATCCTTTTAACCGCTTTAAGATGAGACTCTTTGGGACATGCTTGAAAACGAGCACACAAACACACGGCAAACATAATATCGGGTCTAGAAGCGGTAAGATAAAGAAGGCTACCAATCATACCTCGATATTTTGTCTCATTGACATTAGTACCTTTGCCTGGCCCTTGCCTAGCTTCTGTTGATGCTTCCATACGGGAGAGTTCCGATCACTTTTGCATCTTCCATCCCGAATTTCTTTATGAGTTCTTTCGAGAACTTGCTTTGGCTTATGAATATGCCGTCCACCATTTGCTTTACTTGGAGTCCGAGGAAGAAATTCAATTCTCCCATCATGCTCATCTCGAACTCACTTGTCATCATTTTAGAAGCAAATTCTTCTTCACACACAACAAATCATTAGTAGAACCGAAAATAATATCATCGACATAAATTTGAATCACTATGAGATGTTTGCCCTTTGGTTTTAAGGAAAAGCTTGAATCAAGCTTTCCTCTTAACCCATTCGCAACTAAATGTGTGCTTAACCTCTCATACCAAGCTCTAGGTGCTTGTTTTTCTTAAAACCGTAAAGTGCTTTTATCTAGCTCAAAAACGTGATTTAGGATAGTTAGGGATCATCAAAACCCGGGAGGTTGTTTTACAAAAACTTCCTCATCCAAGAAACCATTTAGGAACGCTGGCTTTTGACATCCATTTGGGTGTAGTTTGAAATCCATGTGACTAGCTTAAGGCCAGAATAATACCAATGGATTCCAACCTAGCCACCGAGCAAAAGTTTCATCAAAATCAATTCTTCGACTGATTATAACTCAACAACAAGATTTAATTTTTATTTACTAAACAACACCCCAAGCCATTAAGTTTATTTCTAAAAACCCATTTAGTCCCAATAATGGTTTTATCAAAAGGTTTTTCAACTAAATGCCAAACTTTGCATCTTTCAAATTGTTCAAGTTCTTTTTGCATAGATAAAATCCAACTCTTATCTTCTGTAGCTTGCTTTAATATTAAGAGGCACTACTGAGATACAAAAAGCACTATGGAGACAAACATTATTTAGAGAGGATCGAGTAGTTACCCTCTTTGAGAGATATCACCAAGAATGAGATCCGGGGATGATTCTTGATGATTCTCACCTCCCTAGAGTTATCTTCGTGCGTCCGCCATGGAGTTAATCATCCATCTCATGTCACGATGATTATTAGTTTGCTCCCCCATAATTGATGCTTCCTCGTTTGATGCTTGGTTTTGAGGCTCATCAATTCTTTGAGAATTCCCATCCACATTAACACCTAATGAATCATCCTCATCTAATACAACTTTCTCAACAAACGGATTAGATTCATCAAAAGCTACCATGAATGGGGATTCTGCACACATCGATCCTTTATTGTAGATGATATATGCCTTACTCAAGCTTTTAGAATAACCAAGAAAGATTGCCTCATTAGATTTAGTCAAATTCTTACTCCAATCTATCTTTGGTGTTTAGAATAAAGCATTTATCCAAAAAACTTTAAAGTAATCAATACGAGGGATCTACCATACCAAAGCTCATAAGGAGTCTTATCAAGAATAGGTCTTAGAAATACCCGGTTGATGGTGTAGCACGCGGTGTCCACGGCATGTCCCCAAAAGTACTTTGGCAAGTTGTGCTCATTCAACATGGTGCGACTCATTTCTTGAATAGTCCTATTCTTTCGCTTCCACGCTACTCCCATTTTGCTTCGAGGTGTTCCTTGTGCCGAAAAGTCAGGAGCCGATTCCATACTCCCCACAAAACACATCGAACTCCTTTATATTTTCGAATCCTCACCTCCGTGACGCTCCTTATGGCCTTGATTTTGAATCCCTTTCGTTCATGACCTTTCTACACAACTTAGCAAACTCTTTTAAACGCATCACTTTTATTAGCAAGCGCCAATTACCCAAGTAACCCCTTTGTAATTATTCACAATAACAAAAACATATTTAGAGCCACCTAAATCCTCAATATCCATCTCACCAAACAAGTCCATATGTAAAGGGCAAAATCGCTACTACGGTTCGACGAAACAAGATTTAAAGGCTTAAACGCATTTATTTATGCATTTTACCGTGAAAGCTGACATGCATCGCAAAGTTTAAATCCTTTTATATATGAGAGATTAGTGCCTCTAACACGTGAGTTTTATGCAATTTAGATAACATTTCCTCAATACTAGCATGGCCCAACCACATGCCACAAACTCACGCTATCATGTACCACATTCATGCAAATATTACTCGCCTAACCGAATCAAATTAACATAATGCTGCCATTATTCGGACGATAACTATGCGTGTACACTAAACGAAGATGAAGCATTTGAAATAATACACTTATGTTTTGAAACTTAACTCATAATCATACACAATTGGCTCACACTTAGCAAATTAAACTTCACGCCATCAACAAGTAAAGTATTTTTAATTTGGAAACAACCTTTCTTACCAATACATCCTTTACCTAGGATTTTGGCGGTTTCGTTGTTTGCGAACTTTACGTTTCCAACCGCCTTGTTTCCAAGCTTTAAAAAGAGTGAGGCATCTCCCGTCATATGCCTTGAACACTGCCATTCACCATCCAAATGTTTTCTTCTTGACGAGCGGCCCCTCCTACAACACACACAAATTTCAATTTCTCAGCCCGAGGTACCCAATGCGATTTGGGTCCTTGTGGGTTAGTAAGGAGGGATGGATTTTCATGCATCCATTTAGGTCTTAGAGACTGGGGACATAAGGTGCCCATTCTCACTAACCTTTGTACGGACATTTTGAAGACTCAGGATTTCCCTTTTCACAATAAGCTCGCTAAGTTTCCACTTTAGTCGACTCGCTCCGGGATTCGCCATCCCAAGTGGCCTCAAGGTAAGTTTCTTGGCCTGGGACCTCTGGCTAGACGCAACTGCCTTGAAATGTCCGGTTTTGCTATATCTAAAGCACGTGATTTCCCTTTGATTTTCTCCTCTCTTGCCTTTGCCTTTCGCACTTGTTTCATGGATTATCATATCTCTCTTGAAGCTTTTATGACCATGATCATTGTTGCTCTTTTGAATCAGTCCTTTGAAGTCTCTAGCTAGCATGGCCATATCTTCATCATCTTCATCACTTTCGCTTTTCTCATGAACTTTTTGTACTTTGGCCGCTACAAGAGCCACTTTCTTCTTATCCCTTGCTATTTCTAAGTTCTTTTTGTTCTGCGATGACTCCCTCTTCGGCTTTCAAAGAACCAATGAGCTCTTGAGTGGGAAGAATCTTGATATCTTTGGCTTCGTTGATTGCACAAACCTTTTGGCCGAACTCGGGATTGACGGCTTCTATGATTCTCCCATTTACTTCTTCCAAGGAGAAAGTCTTCCCTAGAGAATCCAAGTTGTTGATAATGGTGTTGAACCTTTGATGCATATCTTTGATGGACTCTCCCGGATACATTTCGGGCGTTTGATATTCCTTTGTCAAAGTCGGACTCCTCGTGGGTTTCTTGTACTCTGACTAGAACCACCGCTAGCGGTTTCTACCAAGTCCCATATTTCCTTGGCCGACTCTCGCATCCTCTCTTTAACTCTCGAGCATATTCTTCCATACACATTGCATCGCTGAGAACATGGATGGCCTTGGAATTTAACTCCACCTTTTGAGTTCCTCATCCCTTAGTACTCCATCCTCTCTTTATCCATTAACTCTCCATCGAATCCTATCAAGGCGGCGCCCAATTCTCTTACGTTGGCCTCTTCCACTTTGGTCAAATTCCTGAAGCGAGCCCGGCTTGAAGAATTGGATACTTCATTGGAATGAGCGACCCTTGATGTGATTATTCTCCATAATTTGTAGTCATGCCAGACATGATACTTGAACGCGCTGGCACCACAATCATAGTTTGATCCTCATTACAAATGGCCTCGCACTCGACCTACCTTCAACATGTAAAAGTTCCCGAGCTACCAATATTCTCAAGTACTACCTACGATCTTTTTCTTACCAAGATTTTAAGCTTAATGTGAGAACACCCAGCCTCGATACCACCTTGTTAGCCTGTATTCAACCTTGTATGGGGGAAGCGAATAAGGTTTTACGTTAAATTATTCTCTTTGAGTTTTAATTTAACAATGCTGAATTACAAATAATAAGAATATGTTTTAATGTGATAACCATAACCTAAGCTCGAGAATGATTAGTCAACAATAAAACAACAAGATGATTAGTGGCCATTATAACGATGACTTAAAGTAAAGAGTAAGCGAAGAAGAAATACAATACACAGATATTAGCGAAGCTTCGTTCCCCTGACATCGCCGATCACGGCTTCCAACCTCGGATTTTTGGCAAAGATAACTACTGGCTTGAAGAAATGTTTGATTACACACAAGCAAATCCTCTCAAGCCTATTATCAAACACCTAGCCTACACTAAGTGACCCAAGCTACCCGCTAAGGATTTCAACTCCTAATCAACCTGGGATTGGGAACCCAAGAAGAACACACTCTCAGGATTTCAAAGTACTACCCAACCTAGAATAGCAACCCTATGCTTCCCACACAAGGATTCTTTTACCAAAACAATAAATGTTTGAGAAAGAATGAATTGTTTGACAACTAGAAATCCTCAATAAAGATTATGTGCACAAATGCTAGTAGTTATGACTCTTTCTTGCCTTTTTGCTTACTTCAAAGAAATAAAATGCTCGAAATTAGGTTTCCGGGGCCAGTTGCAAAGGCTTTAGGTTTTGAAAAGAGGGCTTATATAGTGCACAAATTTTGAGCCGAAAGTTGTCAAGACGGACCTCCCTATCGAGACTGGGTCTTTTGGCCCCTCGACGTGACTGTGGCAACGGCTATAAGCTCCGGCTCACCTTATCGAAAGTCCAGGTCTCATCATCGGGATTCTATCGAGACCCGTCTCGGGCGGGGTCCGTCTCGATCATCGAGACCTCGGTGACCCTCTCGAAGGGGTCTCGAATGGCCATAGTGTCAATTTCCAAAATAAATGGTCGCTTTCAAGCTAATTTCTAAACGAACGCCACAGCCATTTGTACGAGACTTAACTATGAATCTTATACTTAAGATTTGAAACTACGGACCTTCGCTTTTCAAACACAATAAGCTTCTCTTTAAATGGCAAAAGTCTATACTCACAAATTTAAAAACGACAAAATACTTAAAAGAGTTTCCCTTACAAACGCCTATGTAAAAAAAAAGAAGAACACTAGCCTCAGCAAGCCAGCGCTTCGCTTTTGACCTATCAATGAGCCTCCGAACTTCCCGACAACAATTTTAGTAATTTTGAACTTATTTAGAATAAATCCCGAATTACATGTTCACTTAAACTTATTGGCCTGATTAAACAATTTCATATCTTCAAAAATAGGTTTGAATGAATCCCATTATTCAACAACAACGATCACCAACCTTCCAATCTTCAACCACCAAATCTGTAATATGGTATCTATATCATGTACTATAATTAAATTATATACATTATACTATAATTTCATTATATACATTTATCATATATTATATGTTGATAGTATCTTTGCTATTGAATTATCGCAAGTTAATATGTAATGAGTTCGTAAATTCCCCATACTTTATATTCGAGCATGCCGGAAAACTCATTATTTCATCACTACATATAAGTTTATTTATAACATTCAAGCATGCTATAATAATCGGGGAATCATAAAAGAAAACAAAATAAAATAAGAATTTATATAAAACTAATAAGGTTGGTTTCAAGGTCGGGTCCGAATGCTATTTACAAATAACATGATCACTAACCTTCAATCCGCAATCACAAAATCTCCAAATATGGTATTTATATCATGTACTATGATTAAATTATCTACATTATATTATAAATTTCATTATATAAATTTATCTTATATTATATCTCCGTATATTTACTATTGAATGACGACGTTATAAATTGTAGTCAGTGGACTATATATCGTTTATGTGATTGTCGAAAAATGGAACATTTCATATTGAATCAATCCATTTTCACTAATTTACTACATATGTAAGTTTTTATAAATATCTTATATGCAATAATCATGAATCATAAAATGAAACAAATAGAATAAGAATTATATAAAATCAGAAACAAGCCGGGTTTTATGTGTCTCGATTTACTATCCCGACGCCATTTTCAAGTAACAAGAATCACCAAATCTTCAATATGGTATTTATTTCATGTACTATAATTAAATTATATACATATACTATGATTACATTATATACATTTATTGTATATTATATGTTGATGGTATATTTACTATTGAATTATCGCACTTTAATATAGATGAGACTTTGTAACTCTATACTTTATATGTGATTGTCTGAAATCTGATCATTTCTATTTTGAATCAATCCATTTACTATCTTTAATACATATAAGTTTACTTACAAGTATCTTATATGCTATAACAATCATGAATTATAAATGAAACAAATAATAGAATAAAAATTCATATAAAATTCATGGCGTCGTATTTCTGTCAAAGCCCTACGCCATTTACAAATAACAAAGATCACCAACCTTCAATCATTAATCACCAAATCTTCAATATGGTATTTATATCATGTACTATAATTAAATTATATTCATATACTATAACTACATTATATACATTTATCGTGTAACGACCCGCCCAGTCGGCCGCCCCGAGGCCGTAATCGGCTCCAAACTCGATACCAGAGTCACCACGCCGATGGATGACTCCAATTTTACAAAACCCAATTCGGCCCTCAAATAAAACCACATAAAATAATATACAACTGACAAGCAGTGTGTTTTAACAAAAAGAATCCATCGTGGTATTTCCTAACCACACACTTACAAATAACATACAACAAACATCATGTACAAAATATCTACAACAACCAGTCTGAAATCCTAAAATACAACAATACAGACAACCGAATATAATCCAAAACAACGCACGCGAGATCTATCGGCCACCCGACACCTAGGCTTTGGGCGCACGATCACCTCGAACAAGCCTCGAAACGCTACAACAACACCCGGCCAACCTGGCACAAAATGAAATGCCGCACATAACGATCAGGTGGGTGCCACAAGTAAGCTTAGTGAATACGTATCTCAAGCAGCAAAATTAACTCACTCCCACAAAGTAGTGTACTATATCAGCTAATATCGCATTCAAAAAAAATATGTAGATAACGTAGATACAATACTATTCAAGGCCATAACTAAAGAGTATATCATTAGTGAGTTCGCTTATCATGCCTCTTGCCTCATAAGCTATACTGGTCATCGGCCACTACTATGGTCATTAGTTCACAGGCCCAATCTAACTAATATGCACATTCTAATAATGCATAACCAATATCAAGATCATGCTATCCCAAGTAAACAAAGTGACAACAATACCCAATCACATCCACAACTCTACTCTACCAACCAACAACGTAGAAACCCACGCCCACAACTCTATACTCTACCAACCAACAATGTAAAAACCAAATGACCAACAACTAGACCATCCAACTCCTCAACTCTACCAAAGAACGCTGGTACTACTTAAATTTCCCACAAATTAAACAACACAATCAACTCATCGCAACCGGATTCCACAACTAACGTGCCGCATATAATCAACCCCTCAACCTCATGGAGAAACTTAAGCCCGCTTCCACATGTGCCTACACATCACACCTTCCGTAATGAGTGTACGAGGCAACATAAAGACACTCATACCGAAGTATAAGGCAATACCGATAATAAACACACTCGTAACGGGTTACGAGGCAAACACAACACGCCGGTACCGTAGTATAAGACAATCACCACACACCGTGGCATCAGTAGCACAAGACAACCACAACACACCTGCATCAGAAAGGGGTACAAGGCAATCACCACACAGTACACTGCACTGTAGTACAACGCAAGTTAATAACACACTCGCATTCGCAGAAGACAAGGCAAACTTACTAACTAATCATACATACTCAACAACCAACACATCGATACATACATAAACATGCTCACAACATCAACAAATGCACCACATTCACGGTAAGAAGTAAATTAATCTACACCCCCTCGAGATAAATACTCACCTTTGGCTAGCAAATAATACGCCTCGACTATTACTCCAAGTGCCGTGCTTCCCACGCCTCCATGCCCAATCACAAACACCCGAAAATACAATTACTACTTACTACAATCATAACCCCGTTTTAGTTTTTTTTTAACTATCCAACTTACAACAATTATAGTTATCAACTTAACAACTCTAGGTGATAATATTACTACGCGCGTTTAAACGACTAATAAAACAACGAAATTCCAACCATCCCAAATCACTAATCAAATCGGCCCCCTCCCCTACCCCAATTCCAACACTTTAAACAACTTCTAATCAATCCAACAATCAATTCCCCAACCAATTAATCCATATAATCAACCTTAAATTCAAAAACCCAATTACCACTCAATTTAAAAAAACTCCTAATCCCATAATATTCTCTCCAATCAACATCAAACATCCCACTTATACTTCAAAATAACTATATTAATATCCCAAAACATCATAATACAATTTAAAGAAATTTAGAAAATAAACAAAAAAAGTCAACTAACCCAATCGACATTTCAACCCCTAAATCAATTATAATCACTACCAATCACATAATTCAAGCCTGTAGATACTTCTATACCATTTACAACTTTCAAAATTCAAATTGTAATACCTCGACCGCAAAAAGCGTATGCCACATGATATGTTTGATATGATTTGATTGGTACTACTCATACCACCAAGATGCATCTTCTTTCTAAGCTCATCCTATAAGAACTCCACTGGCAGTCGCTGCCGACCTCGTAATTTAGGGGAATGGGCGACCAATCGGGAAGTTTCTCAAATAGACAAACGTGGCCGGAAAGACCATGTGGTTAAAGCGAGGCCGCCTATCAAATCTAATAACGCATCAATCTCGTGAGCCAAGTGTATGCTACAAATGGTAATGTGAGCAAAAAGCTCAACCGAACTCAACTATGTTACGCTACAAAGCTGACACCTCTTATGTCAGAGCTACCTCTTAATCTCGCCACTCACGGTATGGTCCCCGGATTTGCCAGGGCTCAAATTTGGTGACGCTGGTGGTATTTGAGTAGGAAAGTTGAAATACCCGACCGCAAAAATGTGTGCGCTATGATATGTTTGATATGATTTGATCGGGTACTACTCATACCACCAAGATGCATCTTCTTTAAAGTCATGATCCCATAAGAACTCCATCAAGCAAGTCGTGTCAATTCGGGTAAGTAATTTAGGATGCGAATCTAATCGAAGTTTCTCAGCCGAGCACGTGAGCGAGGACAAACAGGCCGGAGCACTGGTGGTTAAGTGAGACCGGGCCTATCAAATCTAATAACGACCGACCTCAAGTAGCCGGCGCAGCGCTACAAAAACCAAAAAGTCAACTAAAGTCAACCTCTAAAACTTAAGAAAAACGTCAAAGTTTTCAAACTTTCTTACGTTAACGAGCATATGTAATGATTTGTGGAAGATGAAAAATCAACTCTTCTTTAATGTCTCGAGCCACAAAGAATCGAAGAAAAAAAATTCGGTGAGCCAGGGGTTCGCTAAGACACAATGGAATACATTATGAATTCTATCCAATCCCGGAGGCACGCCAAACGGTAGCTACTTGATCCCACTCGCCAAAAAATCTCAAACGGTCCATCGTAACGGGACTCAACTTGGTTCTTTCCCCGCTCCGTCCTGCGCTCTCAAAACCACAATAACTCGATTCTCTCCACCGATCTTTCCACTAACTCGAACCATAAAAATTTCCTCTCTCCCACTTCATTCCAAAGAACCGGGAGCCCACACTTCCGCCTCGCATAACGCCTCACCAGCAACTGATACTAAAGATGGAAACTGGCTATTATACACAACTCCATCTTTTAGGCAACTCATCATCCAACTCCCCGAGAAACTCTGCGACACATGCTCGAAGATATCCTCCAAAGTCCTGGATCGGCCTCCTCTTCGATTGCCCATCCGTCTGGGATGGAAAGATGTACTCAACTCCAACTTCCGGTCCCCAACGCCTGAAACCCTCCAAATTCTCGATAAACTCGCATCACGGGTCGAGATAATCTTATTAATCGAACCCCCATGCAAAGATTGCCAATCCGATCAACATATATCCTCGCTAGCCTTTCTCGGGTCCACTGGGTCGACGAATCGGCAGAAAGTGGGAGTGCATTTCAAAAATCTATCCACCATCACTCAACTTATCGCGCCGCCCGACGATCTAGCAATACGTAACTGAACGAAGTACAATTGAT
>JADFUC010002038.1:0-45940 GCA_019722365.1 Lithospermum erythrorhizon | reverse complement strand
ATCAGTATTACTTCGTTCAGTTACGTATTGCTGCGGCTTATGACTTATGGCCTTGTTGGCGATTGTGTTTGACTTCTTATTGTGAGATGTTTTAGATGTGTGCTTGGATATTGTTTGGGAGTATTTGATTATTGAAGGTGATGGTTAGAGTTATCCCCATGACTTGAGGTGATTTGAGTATCGGGGGGTGACTACATGGTTGGGATTACTTAGGGATTAGGTGGCTACTCGCTTCGCTTTGCGGGATATGTGACACTATTGGCCTATCTTCTGCGGTATAGCGTGGTTTATTACTATCTTACGGGTATAGCGTGCGGTATGACTGTTTTTGGTCGGCTTTCTTTGTGTGCGTTGTCGGTGTCGCCCCCATCACTACGGTATAGGCGTGCGGTTTGGCACTTGCTCTTGGTATAAGAGCGGTATGAGTCTTTTGATCAACTTTCTTTGTGTGCATTGTTGATGTGGCCGCATACTCGGTATAGCGTGCGGTGTGCGCCTTATCTTTGTGTATAGAGATGCGGTGTGCACTATACTTTGTGTATAAAGTGCGGTTTGGCACTTATCTTTAACGGTATAAGGAGGTGCGAGGTGGTGTTGATTAGTCGTTCACTTGGCGGGTAGGCGGATTGAGTATATGCGCATTAGAGTTGTGGTATCTTGGTGGGGATATGAGAGATAGGAGGTTTGATGGCCCAAGTTTTAGTCGTTGTTGAGTCTATTGATTTAACTACGAGAATTGTGTGCTTCTTCCAGACACTTATTATATCTTGTGTATTATGTAGAAGAGATTTCCTGAGAATTATGTTGTATGACCTTTTAGGTAGTCTGGATATATAATATTTTATTCATATTTGACTATTATATTATTGATTGACTCGTTCGGTATGTTAAGTTCGCCCCACTGTGTTAGAAGTTTAAAACAAGCCTCATGACTTCCTTTAGCGTTAGGCGGCATTCATTTATTGCCAAGTTGACGGACGTCCGGTTGAGCCAAGAGAAATTTGTTTGAGAGTTTTATTCAGTGGCTAGGTGAGCATCGGGTGGCGGAGGATCCTGTGATGCGATTTTGATGTTGTCAATTTGTTTGATTGTTGTATTTTTTTCCTTTTGAAGCTTTAGCGTATCGGTACATTTGTCATTTGTATTCGGGATATAGTACGTATCATACATTGTAGCCTTGCCGGCGTTACTTTATTTTGGATATGTTGTGTATATATATATGGGTTTATGCGTTTGATATCGGTGATGGATTATAACTTTTACTTGTTTTGATTTGGGAAACTTAATTGTGATCACGTTTTTTGGATGAAGCAATTGTATTTTAAAGCGATCGTCAATGGGTTTAGTGACTACGGTGTTCGGGATTTTAATGACTCTACTTTCGGGCGGTAGGCACAGGTAGTTAAAATAGTATAGAGCGTATATTTATTCATGAATCAATTTTTGTAACATATATTCATGGTCAAAGAATATATATAATATGAAAATCGATATAAAATGTATTTATATAACAAATTATATATAAATGTAATCGAAATTATACAACAAAACGTGCTTTCTTGATACCCTTTGTTGAAAAGAAAAATTAAGCAGCTTGTTCATAATAAAATAAACAAATCTAATGAGGTGAGATAAATGTATATGCTTAATTCACGAAAAACATACTCTGATCTGATTAATGCATTATGAATACGAGAGTACTAAGCGGCGGAAATGATGAACCTTGATCTCCCGAATCCTCGTTAAATCCTCGGCGCCTCAGTGAAATGCCCTCAGGTTAAGTACGCTTTTGAAGCGGTTGAATCAGCATGATTGGAGTTCTTTAGAATCTCTGACGATTAGACAAGAATTTGAGTGGCTTTTGACTTCAAAAACCAAAGGATGAGAGGGGAGGGAGGCGACAAAATATTCTAAGGGGGAGGATGAGAGAGAGAAATGAAATTCTTAGGTTTTCATTTCATCTTTCCTTATAGCCACATTTTTTGGTTTTGAGTGAATAGAGCATTTCGTTTGATAAATAGTTAAGTCGTTAGTTAACAATGCCCAAGCGAGTAAGTAATAATAAGCTTCCCTAGATTAAGCGTCAATTCAAATACTTAATTTAATTGATTCGGTTTTTGTCAGAATTGCGTTTTACGTTATCAATATAAAACTACCGATTGGGTATCTCATTGATTTGTCGCTCCAATTTAACAATCTCGATTTAATTCCATACATGGAATCTCTTCTGCCATTGTGTGTGGCCTTGGTACCGAGATAATATTAGCGAATGCAAATAAAGACCATTATGATTATTATATCGGTTATGCGTGGGATACATGATGGCGTAACCCACGATATTAGAGGTTTTGAATGGTTTAAGATGATTATATATGCATAATTTCTTGAAATTATTAAAATCTAATGGTTTTCACGTATATATTCAATCATTAAAACAATATTTAAGAGGTTTTTGAATGGTGTGAGATGATTATATAGCCATAATTTACTAAAAATTAGCTAATAACACCATTAATTACTTCCCAAGGTTTGTAATCATAATAAATTGTTAAATAAATTAAACTGATTAACTCGTCAAATGATTTTACCGTACCTTTATTTAGAACCTAGTATGAATTTAATGGTGATGAACACCCAATTCATACATCGGTTCTAATAATGTAAATTAATCTAAACAAAATACAAATGTATGAATCACGAGAATTCTTGCGTTATGACGAGCCCAATTGAACGAATCCCCACAGTACTGCCCGCGGCGTGGCCCGCTTCAAGATCGATGCTTGTTCGACAGAAAAGATGTCTCCCAGATTGCACACGCGAGGAAGCGAGCGAAACTGAAACTGCTTGGGGTTGAATGAAATGAGAGTGGAAGAAAATTGCTTCGATTCTCTGCAGGAAAGAGGCGGGCACTGGCTGAGAGAGGGAGGTGGAGGTTTTTATGATTAATGAGAAGCCTAATCCCTCTTAAATACAAGTCCCAATTACTTCGTTAAGCGGCCGTTAAAATCGGTTAGCTGGTTAAAGCTTGTCGGACCGTTATGAGCCTGTAATTAAATAATGAGTTCTTAGTGAGTTGTTACATTTTAATTAACTTAACAAGGTAAATTAAAATACTAACAAGTACTATCGAATAACTTTTCTCAGAGTTATTCATCGATCTCGATTCTTAATTGATTAAAGCTTGCAAGTTTAGCAAATTGATGTTCATCGACACATATATTTGACAAATATATAAATATTGAGAAATACATTTCTCGATATCTGAGAGTCGTTTAATTTCATTCATATTATTATTGAATATCGTTGTATGTGTGTGACGCCTAGCTCGAGATAATAGTAAAGGGTGTATAATAATAATTGACCCGATTACTATTATTATAACGATTAATAGTAAGATCAGCGATAAGCTCGTAACCTTAGAATTATCCTTGAGAGCCAGCTAGTAATTCACGTTACTAAGGTGAGACTAAGTTCAAATGTCAGCATTTATGGCCGGTAAATGGTGTCTATGATTGTCGTAGCAGGCCTGATAAAAGAGATCAATTTTCATTGATTTCAAACCTCAGCTTGCCAGGGCGATTACTTCTGATTCCTTATCGCGCGATCACCAATCATTAAGCTAACCGTATAAGTGTGTCATGAAGCATGGCTTTCTTTACTAAGTATGGGCGGAATAAACATTTATGGCGTCCGTAAACCCAATCGTTGCAATGTGAGAGGCGAGATGCTTGTATATCAGGGCCAGAATGAAATCCGTCCCCAATCATCCCCGACATCTATCGTTATACTCATTTTGTGTGACCAATATGCCGTTATAATCCCCGGCTTAGGTAGGCGTTTGGTATTAGTCAAAGTCTGAGCTTATATAATACGGAATAGTTATATATGGTAGATGCAGAATTGTCGAATATAAAATTCTAAACAAATGTCATAGAGGACTAGATGTCATATCTTATGAATACGTTTAGGTCATCTTGGGAGCTCCCCGGTCGCGGGCCGCCAGTATTGATATATAGTCCTGCTTGATTTGCGTGGTCAGTCTTGATCACTAGTAAAAACTACCATATTAGTCATATAGGCGAAGTAAACAAATATCTTTAGAATATAAAATGGCAAATATTGAATCATTTTGTTCACACATATGATAGATACATCACGACTCCCGGCAACCCTACTTGGCTATGACGTACATCCTAAGACACATGTTCGGCTAAATACTCATGTTTTGCGATTTAGTGGTTTGGTAAAAGTCGGCAATTGGCCTCACATTCTTCTTTCGTCTTTTAATATCGCTTACATTAGCGTATCTACAATTAGGTGATACTTTTAAAATAGATGCTTGGATTTGTGATGTGCTCGAGGGTTAACTTTAAGAGCATTGCTCCTTGATATTCAATATAAAAGTAGCAACTTTCAGTGAGATTTTTCAGTAGTAGATGCTACACTTGGCTTTCGATCCACGAATTTCTTAATCAACATCTTATTTTAGCGAGCTTGAACTGACTGCGATATCTCAGTGCGTGGTAGAATCGGCAACGATGCTACGCTTGGGAACTCCTCGAATCTTGCTCCACCGTTGAGACAAAATACATACCCCGGTGCGGGCGATAGTCGTCTGTAAAGTTTGAAAGCTGGCGTCGGTGTGCCGGTGACTCTTAACTTCATGTCTCCACCGTATACGAAATCATCTTTGATGCTTGAGTGCAGCAGCAATCAGTGGTTTTTAAGCCTAGATTGGTATCTCTTGGTTATACTCGGTCGTAAGACACATCGAATTACGAGTCGTAGCATGGCGTCTGTGATGGATCACATAGGCGTAAAGGTCAAATCCTTCGTTTGTTAAATACCGGCCCAGTAGTAGTGGGGCCAGCTGTGCTCTGTGAGTTGAACTCCCGTGTCTGCATTGGGGAGATTACCCTTGCTTGGAATTTTCGTATTGAACCTTTTGGTACTTATTAGCATGGGTATCCTTTGACCAGTCAATCAACCTACGGCCCGATCTCGATGGATGCTTTATTAAAGTATATATTGTCTTTAAGTCATACGTTGAGTTGATGAATTCTCGTTGTTTCGATAGTATTAAGTATGTCATCAAATGTCTGGAGACTATAGATGATCGTAACTCAGCTTACGCCTTTGTATCTGTAAGTGCCGTTAACGTCGAGCCAAAGTCTTTAATTGATTAAATCAAGCATGAATTCCAAGCTGCGGGATACTGCTTAAGATATAAATGGGCTGCGACTTGCATGCACTTAGATCTTTAGGACATGTAAAACTGGAGGTTACTGCATGCTCTGCATCCTCACTCTAAATTTCCATTCAGGGAAAGCCGTGCTTTCACGTCCGTTTGCCATATTTCATAGTCATGAAATGCGGCAATGGCTAAGATTATCCGGATGGATTTAAGCATAGCCAGGGGTAAGGTTTAAGTCATAGTCCAGCGCCGTGAACTTGTTTTGAAACCTTTCGGCCTGGTCAGCTTTGAAAGCGTCGAAGCGTTTCCATGCTTTATCATGTTTCTTGCTTAAATGCCATTTACTACGTTCAATGGGGCGAACCCGTTTGGTAAATCCAAGCGAGGACAACGAACGTTGCGATTTTATAGAATCCATCTCGGTTAAGTGGCTATTTTCCGTTTGTCGGCGTCTTTGCTATTTATGTTTAACATAAGTAGTGGGCTCGTCGCTTTCGATGATGAAGGCTTCGCGTACAGCTGCAGTTCGTGGCGATCCTGTTGGATCTTACAGGGTTAGTTCTTCCATAACTTCTTGTGGATCGAAATTTGGATCTTACATGAAAGAAGGTGCGATTAGCACGTAGTGCGTCGGATGTTTCGTTAAATGCATCGACATTGAATTCGTCAACTTGACCATCAGATGAGCTTGCCATTCTTACAGTCATACGGACAAATATTCCTTTTCAAAGGAATACTCACATTCCTAACGAGGAAGATTTTATTCTCTTTCTTCGGGTGATAATGTATTTGTTTACTTGGATATCTGTGAAATAGCATTTATGATTTGGACATAAGTTTATCCTTTGTTAATCTCTTAACATGAGCTTGCCCCGAATCTGAGAAAACCCAGCAGAATCTTCCCCGAACCACAGTTAAATGGGGAGTTTTTCTCTACTTGACTTTGTTAGACGTCTGATTTAGGTAGTGGCGCTTAAGTCACGTATCCCAGTGTGGTGATGGATAAAATTTCATCATAGACCGAACCGTATCGAGAAGGTTCGATTTCTCCTTCGGAGCGCTACCGTTATGTTATGGCGTTCTTGCGAGGTAAGGTTGTGAAGCAAATACCCGCGCTCTACAAGATGAGTATTGAACTCGTGACTCAAATATTACCACTCACTCAGGGCCAGAATCTTTATTGTCTTATTCAATCGGTTTTTATCTTCGTTTGGAACTCCTTAGATTTCTCGAAAGGACTCGTGTTTGTGTCTCATTAGATACAAGAAAACCGTATCACGTAATCGTGTGAAATGTAATGAAGTAGTTATAACCTCACTCTTTGGATGTGTTATTTGGCCTTCGTGAATGTGTGATCCCCCGATAAATCCAGCTTTACCGCTTTTCGTTGAATCCGGTGAAAATTTGATTTAGTCATTTGCCCCAAGCGAGGTCAGCTTATCATATGATTCATAATCGAACCTTGAGTATCCAGGGGTGGAGTTTAGCGATTCGGTTCTAGATTAATATGACCCCGATTTGCGATCTTGAAATAGGTATTAATACTGGTTTAAGTCATTAGGCTTATTAGTTTTAAATTTATGTTATATGACTCGTCGTCGTGTCACAAAAGCGAATAGACCATTTTTGAAGGGAGGTGGTACCAAATACTACCCGTTCACAAAGTGATCCTAAATTCGTGGGATACATTGAAAATGAAAACCATAAATTTGTTCAAAGCGAGAAGCTTGAAATAATATTCTGTGAGTGCGGTACATAATGCTTGGGAGATAGGTTCAAAACAAGGCCGTGGGCAAATTTAAGCCCGATGGATCTGCGAGGGCATGACCTTGGCGCGTTCCCTTTGCGTAGATCCGTCTCCCTCTTCAGCGTCTTCTACTTGACTTGGAGTTTCCTGCGTATTATGACAAATAAGGAACCCTGACGGTGTCTACTTGCAGTAAATTAGAAGTTGTAAAAGCGATAACATCACATCACTTGTAGGTTGAGTGGTCGTGAGACCGTTCTTCCTATCGTCATGAACTTCATAGCGATTCGACTTCCAGTGATGACCTAGGTTCATGATAATGACATTTGTCGTACCTTTTAGTGTTCACTTGTCCGGCTGACTTTGGGATTCCTCGGAACGGCAGGCTTTCTTTGGTAACTCTTCTTGCTTCTTGAATTTCTTGTTTGAACCACCCAAAATAGAAGGGTAGAAGTTTAGTCTTACCAGGGTCGTCTCGGCGTTGGTGATCGTCTTATGCGGATTCGTTTAGAGATAACTTTCAAACTTTTATTGCATATTGAAGTTCACTGACAAGCGAGAGAATTTATGCAGGAAAGACAGGGATGAGATCAGCGGCAGGTTCTTGAGAACCTTGGTGCCCAAGCGTTAGTCGATCGACGAGCGATCATTTTGTGATATGAGAACAACGGCTGTCATAGTTCCACAGAACAACATCGAAACACGGATCGTGTCGTATCTGCCATTTTAGCTTCCTTTGAATAATTCCTCGTATTTGTGTCGGTATATGTCATATCTTTATACCTTTTCATATTGAATTTGGAGCGAAGGTTCCATATTGTGACGTAAGGACATTGGACATCATGACATCCAGGCTTGTCTTTTTGTGGGATCCACTTTTCTGGGTGAGCACTATCATTAGGTTTCGGGAGGGCAGCTGCTATTCGATGCATTATTAGTTCTCTCTTTACTTGAGAATAATTCTCAAATTTTGAGACCAGCTCGTCGAAGTTTGAGTTATTAGAACTGCCAACTTCAAGTCTTTGGCCCGAAGTGATTTTTATGAAATATTATTAGCGGTAGCCAATTAAAATTCTACAAGAATAAGTAGGCAAAGACAAACGAGAATCGGTAAACATAAATACTTCTTGAAACACCTGAAATAAATTGTAAAGTAATCTGTGCCCAGATCTAAAATATATTAGTATCGAAGACTTTATTATACTTAAATCAGCTTGACGACCATATACATTTTTGAATCCGGTTATAATAGTAGGTTATCAACGATTATGAAACTACATAAATCTTGTGTCGTTAGCATCTTATTCAAGATGCTACCCGACTTTTGTATACCGAACAAGCAGGTTAAGCGTACGATTAAACCAAAATTACACTTGGAATGATCGTTTGGCCATGACGTTGGTGAAATCATCAACGCTGATCCGTTGTCATATCGAAGTGCAAAGCTGTACTTTTGCCATCGCGGTGTGTCGAGATAATGCCAATAGATTTATGTTTTAAAAATTGTGGCTTGTCGTTGCTTAAATTTTAAATTAATGATTATTATTAACTTTGCTTTTATTTTACCGTGGTTGTAGCACGTAATCAAGCATATGTACAACATGAAAAAATAAAACAAGTAATGCATTAGCGTATGATATGACCTAGGCTAATACGTTTTGAAACTTGAAAGCAACATTTGGCTGATACGATTTAACATCTTACGGAATCTAAAAGCGAAATAAATGCTTGAATTCTGATTTCAAATACACTAATCTGACTTAGGCAGCGCTCTGGCTTGTGGGAGAAACAAGAAAAATTAAATAAAATAAAATAATATGACTCAGCAGTGCTGTCTGTGTGTCTGATGCAGCAGGCCCAGAAAAAAAGCATTAGATTAAATGTCAGTATCATGAACAGTTCATAGAGCATATGGGCAAAAAAATGCACTTAATGTCACATGCGTAAATGAAATAGAAAAATTGTGTTAATGGTGTTAATTAATTACCATTATATTTCTGATTAATTGTAAATTAATGTAAATTTTGAATTTAAATATTCATGATTAATGATAATTATTCTGATAATTAGAAGCACTCTTAAATTATGGAATAATTAATTACAAGTAATTAACTCCAAAATTTAAAATTTAAAGATTATCGTAAAATATTTTGAAAATTATCGATTAATGAAAATAATTTTGAAAGGGAAATATAAATCAAATTTAATGTCATTCAAGATATATATTCAATGTCATCTTAATGACAAAATTTGAATTTAACATTTAAAACCGAAATTAATAATTACCAATAAATTTTAAAACGAAAATAATTACGCCAAAATACATTTAGGGTTATGCAAAAAGCGGGCAACTGACTTGGCGGCAAAACCGCCGGCCTCAAGCCACCCACAGTGGCCTGCCGTCGGTGGCGTAAATCTGGCCGATAGTACGTCCGGTGGCCGTAACGTCAATCCGGCGGGAATGACTGAATGGTGCTAGGTTTTGTGGTCGTTCCGATTTTCAGTTTTCAGGATTAATTCTGGCTTTTGTAAAAAGCGATTTGGAGCACTAAAAATTCAAAGTGCAGGTTTTCTTGAACATCAACAATATCGTTATTGAACTTCGTCCGAGTGAATTTATCAAAAATACTTCTAGTTTTTTAAATTAAACCCAAAAGCAATCCCAAGAAATTAGCGAATTTTTTGGAGTATAAAAATTCAAAATTCTGAAAAAACACTGGCATGAACCTCAAGGGTCCAAGAACACAAAATTTAATTTAAGTAATTTTAGAAATTTCTAAACCTACATGTAAAATCGAAAATGATTCTACCTCGAATTAAAAATGAAAATTAATCATTTTTAATCCCTTTCATTTCATGAAACAATTAAATAAAATTCAAATCGTCAAAATCAATACATGAAGTGATGATTCAGTAATACGAAATATATATAAATGGGTTGATTTACTTCCGTAGTATATATTAAATGATTGAATATATAAATCATGAAATAATCAAAATTGTAACTAACAAGGCCCATGTCGACCTTGATGGTAGATAAAATCGTTAAAGCAGGTAGAACAAGGCATTTGTTAGAATACGAAATGAATTTAATCATTGATGAAGCAACTGCGATTAAATAAATCAGAGTTCTCGAAAATAATATGGGTAAAATCTAAACATAAAAATACAAAATGTATGAATAAATTACTACATTCTGTGAGGCAATTGAGCCGGAAATACACGAAACGCCACCGTGGCTTCACTTTCAAGATCTCTTGATCTTTGATGACACGAAAAGATGTCCTCACAGATTGGGCCAGCAGTAGGAAACTGGAAACTGCTTTAGAGTTTGTGATGAAATGAAAATTGGAAGAGAAAAATTAACTGATTCTCTTAGGAGAGGCGGCTTTCTTGAGAGGAGGAGTGGAGGTTTTTATGATTAATGTCATGAAAAACTTAATCGCCTCTTAAATACCCAGTCCCACAGAAATTCGATCGTTACTTATTTCGTTAAGAAATCGAGTTTAGCTGGGTTAGCTTGTCAGGTAGTTATAAGGCCTTTAATTAAATAATGAGTTACTAGTGAGTTTGTTACTATTTTAATTAACTTAACAAGTCAATTAAAATACTAGCAGTCATTATCGAATAACTTATAGGATTTATTAAATGATAAATTGCTTAATTGATTAAACTTACCCAAGTTTAACGATTGATGTTCATCGACACATATATTTGACAAATATAAATGTTGAAATACATTTCTCGATATACAAGTCTCGTTAATTTCATTTATGAAATATTCGAATATCGTTGTATGTGTGTGGCCTGAGGTTTCGGATAATAGTATTAAGTTGTATAATAATAGTGTTAGTACTATTATTATAATGATTAATAAGTAAGATGGCAGTAGCTGTAACATGGGGTATCTTGAGAACCAACAGTAATATCTGATTACTAAGGTGAGCGCTGAAGTTCGATGTCGCATTTAAGCCGTAGGTAAATGAATTGATCACCTTGATTGTCCTTGTGGCGAATTCTGATAAAAGGGAATCGATTACCGTTGATTCAGCGGCCTTTCGTGAGCCGTGCGAATCATTAGGCATAATTTAGTTTCAAAACACATAAAACCTAAGAATTAATCATCTAAGGTATAAATTACTACAAAAATCCTTTAAGTTGTAAATTAATCAAACCACAAGAACGATTTTGAATATTTGGACTTTGGAGCTTTTAATTAGTTGAAAGCAGAAATTTGATTGAAATTACATCTTAACCTTTATTAATTTCTTATAAGGTTTACATTAGCGATTGGCATAATTTGCTTTAAAATTACGTACTACTTGCCATTAATTATCTAGTTTTAATCATACATAACACACGCAAAAACAAATATAAAAAAAATTTGATACATTCAAATACAATTCCAGAGACTACGTACCTTAATTATGTAAAATTGGTAATTAATCGAGGCGGGTGAAGCTTAATTTATAGTAGGTAAAATTCGAGAGAATCAAGCGAGATTAAAAGCGAGAAAATTAAGGAATGTGAACGAAAATGGTTTACAATTTTTTTGGTTAACAAGCGATGATATTTTTTTATTAAAAATTAGATGAAACTCTTACAAAAAGAAACTTTATAGGATCGGCGTAAGCGTAGCTAGAAAACTAAACATATACTCACAATACTTTGCATCACCAGCAGTAAGAATACATTCTTAGAAAAGCTGGACTCGCGTCTAAACCCCGATAATGGCAATCATCTTACGACTAAATTAGATAAAAAATGCCTGTTGAAAGAGGAATGGTTTATTTGGAAATTATTTTTCATTCTGTTCAATTTGTCATTTATGGGCTAGGTTGGATGTCTTATTAATGGTATTAATTTAATGGGTTTGAATTGTGATTGTCGATGGGTAGTTTCGTTAATGAAATTTGCGGTTATGGCAGGCGGGTGGACTATTAGGTGCGGGTATGTGATTTATTCGATGGGCTGGGGTTTCGTTAATGGGTACGTATGCGGTGTCAGCGAATAATATGAAGATTTTTTATGAAATTACATCGGTGGAGTCGGTGCTTAAGTCTGATATAACTGGCGATATAAAGCTTGATAGGATAATTATTCATTTCTAGATAATAACTGCTGGTCGAGTAGCTGATGCCCATTTGGCTAGTCATTAACATTTAGCCTCGTGCAAAGAAAGAAGAATCGTCGCCTGAAATTCAGGAACTCTCTTGAAACCCCATGTACTTAGCAGGCACACGCCTTAACCACTCGGCCAAAGCGACTTCTTAGTTGATGGGAAATAGACAACTTATACAACATTTAAACACCACACAGTAGTTTCCTTTTTCATGGTAACAATGTCTCTGGTGATGAATTTCCACAAATATGGTTATATTAACAAATGACAATTGACAATAAATTATACAAGCAAATTGCAAGAAAGTGAAGTCTATCAACCAGACAACAGGAATCAAGCAAACCCCTTTTTTCACTTTCTTTCTTTGATATCAAACACATTTTTGGATCATTTCCTTAACTTCTTCAATGACTAGCCATGCTTTGTGACCTCCAATAACCTCTGCTTTCATTTCTCCCTCTTTCTTTAGCTGCATACCATATAAAGTTGTTAAAACTCACTTCACTTGCCTAATTAAAGACCTCACAATTTGGGCTCACATGAATTGTGGGCATTTTCTGAACAACAAGAAGAAGAGAACAACCAAAAAGAAGCAAGAATTGTCACTATCTATCATGAAGATCATGAAACAAGAAGAGTTAGATTTGTTATCAACCATGATTGGTGCTAAAGAAATCTTTACTTACAGTGATGTTACCCCTCTTTACCAAAGCCTGAGGAACTTTGTTGACATCAACGCAATAAAATTTTAGTCTGCCCATGCAAAAAAATACATAAGCAATAGTTTCTTGATTTTTGAACAATTTTATAATTTTCGAAACAAATGTCAATTTCAGACAGTATGATCCCAAAACAAATCTTGTACAGCTTCTAATAAACTTCACATTATGCTAATGACTAATGAGGTTGAAGTAGTGGTTCATGTGGTAAAATTTCATTCTATCAACCAGGATTTCAATCCCTTCGAGATGTCACACGTGCCATATCAAAGCAATTCAAAAAATACCCCTATGCGGCTTTTCCCTTAAAAGAAGGCCTCAAAATGCACTATTGTAACATCGGTTTGAACCAAAGTTGATATGTTAATAGTGATTACGATGCGAAGGTTTGGTCTAATGATAGGATTTATGTAATTATATTGGGTAGATCTAAGGTTCAAATTCTACTAGTTGTTGAACGAGTATGGTGCTAATTGTAGAGTTGGAGGCTTGTGTTATTTGTTGAGTGTTTATTTGAGTCTTTGAAAGAAGCACACAACAAACACAATTTGTCATTTCCTTTTAGTCGAACTGGCGTATTTTTGGTGTCAAGGATCGAGTCAAGGTTTGATGTTGTGGTGATGATTAAATGGGATCAACAACTGAGATTGATTGTGCTTATTAAAATTCAATTAGGAGTTAGTTAGAATGATAAGGTGGCATATTAGTGAGTTGTTGAGATTCTATTTGTCCACTTGTATAAATAGGTCACTGATGTAATTGTAACTTCTTAATGGTTCATAATGCAAATATACAAATATTTTCCCCAATTTGGGGGGGTGAAATGACTATTTTGCCCCCCTATTTGTAAGTGTAGTGGTTTCAGAAATTATGTTTAGGGGTAAAATAGTTATTCCAGTGCTAAAAAATACCATTTGGGTGTGCATATTGGATCCCTAATTTTCCCTCCTTCTCATACGATTTTTCCCCAAATTACATGAACTAGCTCTCCAATTTCACTTCGATTCTTCGTCTACAGTAGAAATTCGAGCTCTAGTGTAGTTTTTCATGGTATCAGAGCGTCTAGGTTGTTATTGATCATAGTTAATTCATTTTTTTAGTTTCGTGAAGAAATTAAAAATCCCAAAATGTTCTCCAGTTTTTCAACTGTCCATTTTTTAACAAATAAGGTTGTGTTTTAGCTGGAATTGGTAGTGATTTGAAGGATGTTGGCGGAAAACTGAGACAATTCGGTGAATCGAAATGAGAATAATCAAAATATGAGTCAAAGTCAAAATAATCAAAATAAATGTTCGACTCAGTATAAAATGGATGATCCTTTGTTTTTCTATAGTGTTAGTGTCTGATCCATTAACTAAATATAATTACACTTCCTGGAGTAGAGCAATAATGACTACACTTGAAGCTCAAGATAAATTGAGTTTCCTAATAGGAGAAATACCTGAACCAGAGGTTACAAACTCGACTTATAAGCAATGGAGAAAAGTCAATTCGACTTTGATTTCGTGGTTGTTGAATGCGATGTCGAGAGAGATTTCTAGAGGTTTTGCTTTCTAGACAGTTTGAGGGAAGAAGCGAAAGAGAGGTATGGAGCCTGCAATGGTCCTAGAATTTATGAATTAAGGAGGAGTATGTACTCGACAAAACAAGGATCAGACTCCATTGTGAGTTCTTACAATCGAATTAAGAGATATTGGGATGCATTTGTGTGTTTGAAGCAGACTCAGGCCTGTTGGGATAATGAGGAGAAGGTTATGCAGTTTTTTATGGGATTGACAAAAGAATATGATAACATTAGGAACCAAATCCTGATGATTGATCCTATAGCTACAGTAGCAAGGTGTTACTCTATGGTGGTGGAAATGGAGAGAAGAAGGAGTGTACATAATTTGATGACAGAAGAAAATCATGTAATGACACTGAATAGGAGGCAAGGTTTTAAGCCTCAGAATCAGGCATATATGAAACTAGATAAGTTACATTTTCATTGTGGTCATTGTGATAAAAAAGACATGTAAAAAATGACCGTTCCAAGATAAGAGGATATCCTGAATGGTGGCAAGGGAACAAGGATAATGCAGTTAGGCCAAAGGGAGAGTCAATGCTGCATTCTGTGAGGAGGAGACTCCTTTGAGGTAAGGAGAAGAGAAGGCTGGTCCTAGCTATGAGGTGAATCTGGCCAATTGTCAAGACTTTGTAGTTACTGTTCTTACTCATCTCGTCAATAGTGTTTGGTTAGGGAGTAGTTCTTCTTGGATAGTAGACAATGGGGCATCAACTCATGTGTGTGGCAACCTTGCTTATTTTGATACTCATCAACCAGTTAAAAGTTTCACTCCAGTTCACTTACCTGATAATTTTGTTAAGTCTATTAAGTCTATTGGAGTTGTAAAATTAAGTGATGAAGTTGTAGTGGTTGATTGTCTTCATATGCCTTCTTTCAAGTGTAACTTGCATTATGTCAGCATGTTATCCAAATCTGCTAGCATAAATGATGTAAATATTAGTGTTTCTATGAAACAGCCTTGTGTTGTTTCTCCTTTAGTAAAGCAGCAGAGAATTTCATTTTCTAAGAGTGTTTCTACCACTAACGAATCATTTCACTTAATCCATGTTGACCTTTTGGGCCCTTAGAAAGTTAAAACCAGAAATGCAGCCTCTTACTTTCTAACAATTATAGAGGATTATACTATATATACTTGGACATTTCTCCTAGCACATAAAACACAGGTTCCAGGCTTATTGAAATAATTTTTTACTCTGATTCAAACTCAATTTGCCAAAGTGATTAAGATTTTGAAAAGTGACAATGGCAGAGTTTGTTAATGTTGACCTTACTGTTTTCTGTCAAAAACTGGAACTATACACCAAAAATAATGTGCCTACAGTCCACAAGAAAATGGAGTTGTAGAGAGAAAATACAGACACATTTTGCAAGTTGCTAGGCCTTAATATTTTAGTCTAATCTTCCTCAATCTTCTTGGAGAGATTCTATTCTTACAGCTACATACATTATCGATAGATTACCATCCTCTCTTTTATCCTGAAAAGCTCCATGTGAATTGCTATATTCAACTAAGGTTGATGTTACACATCTAAGAACTTTTGGATGTTTAGTCTTTTATTCAAAAAATATTCCCCATAAAAGTAAATTTGATCCAAGGACTGTTCTAGGAGTTTTCATAGGTTATCCAAATGGTCAAAAGGGATTCAAAGTGTATGATTTAGTTAAAAAGGTGGTGATCATTTATAGAGATGTTAAGTTCCTTAAATCTGTATTTCTTTTCAGTCCAAATTTTGATAAATACTATCTTTTTCCCATTGATCAACAACCTGTTGTGGTCAATGAAAATTCTTTTCCTTGTGTGTCTGTCTCTTATGAACCTGATCATATTGCACCTTCGGTATCTTTACCTATTGATTCTTTGCCAAATAGCATACCTGATGAAGTCTCTAGTTCTATTGTGCCTATTTTATCTACGGAGACTGCTGATGATATTTATGAACAACCAGTTCTAAGACAGTCCACTAGAACTATACAGGTTCCTGCTTATTTAAATGACTATATAGGTAATCATATTTCTTTAGTAGAGGATTAACTAGCAGAATTTAGTATGAATTTTCTTTGTGATAAAAGCAGGAATTAAATATATCAGGATCCTCAAATAATGCATATTAATCTAAAACACATAAATTTGCAATATGAATCTGAGAGTTAACTACGTTGCGGCGGAAGGCCGAATGAAATCACCCGAAACTGGCCCAGAAAGCGCCGTGTGTCGCCTCGAATACTAACGAGTCACCGTAACCGTATCATTTTGTATGTGTGTGACCTTTTAATTTCGAGATAATAGTAAGTTGTATATGTAATAAATGATTCTTATTATTATAACGATTAATAATTAATCCTTGATATTCATGTAAGCTTAAATTATAAATGAGAGCACTTTATTAATATCTGATTCACCCAAGGTGAACACTAATATCCACGTTTAACAACTTTGGTAAATGAATTGATCTATGATTATCACAACGGGCACAATAAAAAGGGAATCAATTTTAATTTGATTTCCAACGCTCCCATTTCTTGGCTTGGGCGATTCTGTCTGATTAATTTAGCAACGCGATCTGATAAATGGAAGCTAATAAGAAGTGTGTCATGAAATCACACGAAAACTTTCTTTGCACTCGGTATGAGCTTGAATAAGCATTTATGGCATCAGTAGTCGATATACGGAGGAGCATATAGCATGAGATAGTTATATATCGTAGGACTAAAATTGTCGAGACCTAAAATTCTAATAGTATCGCCAGGACACAGATATACGTATATATATGAATTCGTTTAAATTAAATTGCGACTCCCAATCGCGGGACCGTGACCCAGTAATTGATGATCTAGTCAGCGGGCCTAAGCATTGATCAAACTTGATCGCTAATCGTCCCATTTATGTTAAATTCGTATGATCTTTGTGTCGCCTAACTATCGACATCGTAGAGGCGCTTTGTTTATCCTCACTTGTGTTCACAGGCGAGGTAGTAATCAACGATTAAATTGTTTATTTCTACAGAAAAGCGTAAGTAGCAGGGATTTTAAGCTTTGTCATGGGGATATGATACATGTTTATTATATATGGAATTTAAAATATAGGCAAGCCAAACAAATATCTTTAGAATATAAGAAGCAGCAATATTGTATTTGTTCCACGCTAACTATAATAGATACATCTGACTCAGCAACCTAACTTTTAAGACTGCGGCTTGTCTGTCCCAAGACCTATATTCATTGCGTCTTCATCATCTTTTGCACGACTTAAGTAGTTTTGGTAAAAATTCGGCCAGAATCAACTATGTTCTTTACTACATACTTTTGATACTCAGCATCTAGCGTATCTCAATTAGGTGATATTTTGGAGTGCGATAATACGGATTTGTGTTTGTGCTCGGGGTTCTGAGCTTGAGCTATTGCCCAGTATTGTCACAAAAGCAACTCGCGATCCGCAATCTTTAGGTACTACACAGGCTTCGATCCTGAATTTCTTAATCAGCGTACTTAACAGGCAGGGTATTGCGATGTACTCGAATACATGGTAGAATCGGCATGATTGCTCTAGCTTTGGAACTCCTTGAGCCATTTCTTTCCTTGCGTTGAAACCAAAATACATACCAGATGGGAGCGATAGTGCGTCTTTGTGATTGGCCCGGCATCGGTGTACGTGGCTTACTAACTCATCGTCTCCACCGTATACGAAAGCATCTTTGGATTCTTCAGATATTTCAGATACCTTCAGCTGCCAATCGATTGGCTTTACTTTGGATTAGCTTGGTATCTACTTAGTTACCTTCGGTCGTAAGACCGTCGTAATAAGTGCGTAGCATGACATACATGAAGTGGATCCTATAGGCGAGGCGTGGGTCGTCCTTCGTTTTGTTAAATACCGGCGCTAGTAGTGGGACTCTTTATTGCTTTCTTTGAGTTGAACTCCCATGCTCTACGTGGGGAGATTCCCTTCTTGGAATTACTTTCATGTTGAACATGCTGCGTTACGCATTCAAATAGGTATCTGACAGAGTCCAATTATTATACAGTGATCTCGGTGGATATTTATTCCAGAGTATATGTGCCGCTAAGTCCTTGAAACATTTTACACGGCTGATCCTTGGTGAGTTTAATAACTTCTACGTTTTCCACGATGATAAGTATGTCGTCGGCATACGGAATTATAAATGATACATAACTCCCAACACATGCCTTATACACAAAGATTCGTCTTCGTTCTTGAGTAAAACCAAAATATTTGATTAAATTTAAATTGAAAACGTAGATTCAAGCTAAGGATACTGCTTAAGACTATAAATGGACCTTTCTGACTTGGATACCTTTTAAATTCCTTTAGGACATGTAAAACTTTGGAGGTTGTACAATATCGCATCCTCTTACAAATGTCCATTGAGGAAAACTTAGATCTCTACGTCAGATTTATTTTATAATTAAGCGAAATCTTTGGAATGGCTAAAAGATTATCGGATGGACTTAAGCGTAGCCCATTTGGCGGAAATAAGTTTCGTCATAGTCCTGGTGTGAACTTGTTTGAAACCTTTTACATTCCTGAAGTCTAGGCTTTGAAAAGCGTCGGCGCTTTCGTCTTTATGTGTTTAACCTTAAATACCCATTTACATTCAATAGAGTGAACCCCGTTTGGTAAATCCAGCAAGGACGAGCACTTGTTCGGGTACATGAATCCGTGTCTGAGATTGCATATTTATTTGCCATTTAATGGCAATCGCTAGCATTAAGCCCGGCTTCTTTGTAAGAAGTGGGCTCGTCGCTTTATTGATGAAACTTACATGCATCTTAGCGCTACAGTTGTGGCGATCCTGTTGGATCTCACAGGGTTGGTTCTTCCAGCGACTTCACTGTGGATCGAAGCTGGATGTATGAAAGTACGTTCTTGTGGTGCGTCGGATCTTACGTTAGATGCGTCGACATTGACTTAAATCAACTTAGGCTTAAATGAGATGAACACCGTTACTTAGTCCTTGGGGAGATATTCCCTTTTCAGGCAGCTCTTTTGTTTTAGCGATGAAGAAAATATATTTAAAAGTAATAGTTATGTGTGTGATAACTCGTTTATTGAATATATTTAAAAGTAATAGTTATATGTGTGATAACTTTCGTTTAATTTCCTCGACTTTGTGTATTGTTAATAGGTTAATTTCTTTTCGATCCTTTATCTTGTCGTTATCTTTTCTAATTGTTCATATCTTTATGCGTCTTCGGGCACAATTCACTAAACTTTTTATCTTTTTCTTGGATGGTCACATCCCATTTAAACAATAATGGGTCACTATGCCTCTCGGTTTCCGCATAAAATGACTTCTTTTCCTAACACTATATCAAAGTATAGGGGGAATATTTTTCACAATAATTAAAAGAACCCGTGTTGCTTTATATGACTTGGGGGAGGGGGTGAATAAAGGTTTATGAGGTCATTCTTAGTTTTTGACTTTAAGAAAGTTGTCTGATTTTCACCAAAATACTACTTTAACTTGATTTGTAAAACAAATGTGGAATAGACTAAAGTAATATTAACACCCTCTTTAATAAAACTGATATAATTTATACGTCACGGAAATAAAATAATTAAGTTTGGTTAGTGACTACATTATGGAATATAGAAAATACAAGTTTAATTAATCGCACCTTTAAAATAATTATATGCAAGCATACACAATTTATATCACAATCAAAGCATATAATGGGAATCCTAAACGATTCAGTAGAGCCAATATGAAGAATAAAGTAAGAGTAGGGAAAGAAGATCACAGGCTTCATTAGCGGTATTTTATGAGGATTCATTGTCTACATCCTGGCCACGAGGCTTCGGCCTTAGGCTTTCTCTAGAAATCCTTTAGTCGGTACTTCCTAGTAAGTTGGTGAAATTGAGCAGAGCCTCTGACCCACTTGTATCACCACAAAGAATCGAAGTCTTCTACGCGCTTTGGGATTTTGACTTAACTCGCCGTTAGGAACCCGAGTCATATTAAGTTTGACTCTTAGTACACTACCAAGGGCCAAGGAATCCTTTAAGTTTCAACCACTGTCAGTGGGAATGCGACTCTCATTTACCTCGGGCGCTCACATGTTCTATTACTCGAAACCTTGGCACCGGCTTGATGCAGTGTCTCACTGATTACGCTTAGGTAAGCGCCATGGCCTCGGACCCTCAAACTCTCACATGAAGATAGAATTCTACCTTAATGGGATATCTCTTTATAGAAATAAAGATGATTGTTTTATCCCGACTAAAATGCTCATCGATGAAATTCTATTGAATTCTGATGTTTAAGCGCATTTCTGACTCCTTAATTGAGTAGATAATAAATTGAAGCTTGTATGAACTCGCATTGAAGTAGATGTGATATTGAAGCTTGTTTTAAATCTCCGTTTTAATATGAATGTTTAGTATGCTTGGAGATGATGAATTTTCTGTGACGATTTATCAAATACTTTGTGTCTTTCTTTCTTTAACCTTTAATCTTACTTAAAAATTATGAATCAGCCAACTAAAACTCTTTTCAATAATCTAATTGAAGCACAATCTATGAGAGTTTTAATATTTCAAAATGAGAGATTTTGTTCTTAGATTGTTGTAAAAATATTGTGCAAATGCTTAGGAATGAATGAGATTGAACGGGGTTAAATAGGTGTTAAAATGGAGTTAGCTTGATTAAAAATGGCTATTTTCTTTACTCCATTGAGACATGAGGTCTCGATGGGGTAATTATGGTTGGCACTTGGCCCGATCCATTGAGACCTCAAAGTCGAGCATATGAATCACGATGGATCAACTTAAAAATAATTTCATAAGCCGTTATAACTCCGATTTTGACGATTCAAAATGCGTTGGAAAGCTCTTTTAAACCCTTTTAGAATATGAGATCAAACTTGGAAATTTCTTATTTTGACAAATATCATTTTAAGATATAAATATTTTGATAATTTATCAAAAATATTTGACTAAACGCTTGATCAAATCAAAGAAGAAAAGCAAGTAAAGGTTCAGAAATGACTTTTACTGATACCGAGGCTTTCTTCCACGATCGTATCTTAGATCTTGATTCTTCGTTGCCTCTTCTTACGTACGTCTTGGTCCTTTCATGACGGTGAATGATCGACTCTTACGTCTTCAACGCGTAATTTCTTTTCTTAGGCTGCCCAGTCTGTCGCTGGTGGGTGGTTGATCACTCTGTATCATCCATAAAACATTTAAGCTCGTTGACAAAGTATTTTAAGCCCGTGACATTTGCATTGTCTTTAATGTCTTGATCTGTGCTTTGCTTTATGTGGTATCAAACTTCGTCAGAAGCGCTTTCTAACGTGTCTATGGAATAAAACATGACGAGCCGCAGCGTATTGGGTAGTAGAATTAATGTTTAAGTAAATCGTTAAAACAAGGTATGCGGACGTGGTCCCGGCAACTATTCTTAGCGCCCCCGCTACCCCTTTGCAAACTTCTCGACCTATATGCCTTTCTTCTTTGGCGCCCTTTTACCCGTTCCTATCGCACTTGCGACCGCGCACTGCAGCGCCGCCTCACCCGTGCCTCGCCTTTCATTGCCGCGATGACCATGACCCAGCCTCGCTTTCCCCTTTGATTCGCGACTACACTTTACGTCAGTAAGCATCCATAAGCATCCCAAAATCCGATATCGCCCAATGATTAAACAAAATTGGAAACCCAACTTTTGTTTGTCCATGGAAGAGATTTTTGTACATACCCATGTGAAAATAAGCTCCAAAAATCATATTCTACATCTCAAAAATACAAAATAAATAAACCCAAAATCTAAAAAAGTAAAAAGATTTGACCTTTATAGAAGAACATTAAAGGTGGCGAGAAAGGTGGGTTTGTCCATATTCTTGGGACCCAGCTGCTAAACTCCGTAACCGTATGTTGTAGTAGCAGCTACGTTGAACCGTTCTTAGAATTGTGCTCTCTTCTGTCGTATTTTGAAACTTCCAATAATTTTTGAACGTAAGTGCTTGCAAATTGTAATAGAAGTAACATAGCATATAGGTGGGTTTTCTTGTGTTTGGATTGTTTTTTTTCTAGTGTTTATATAAAAGGAAATATATTATGTGAACATGACAAATTAATTAGGACACAAAATATAAAAATATGATTGACAAATTAATTGGAATCGAGAACTACGATTGTTGTTGATGCAGCTGGTGTTTAGGGGTAGAGGTAGGATGGGGAGTAGGGGTAGGGTGGGGTGTGTCAGAGAAAGAAAGGTGTAGGGTTGGTGGTTAGGAGGGAAGGTAGGGTGGGGTATGTTAAAGAAGAGATCATGAGGTGTTACGGTTATGTAAAATCTTTATACTTTAGTATAGTATTAGAGACAAAATAGTCGTTTTAATGCGAGAAGCGATAGTATAGAGACCCGTTATTAGATAGACACCATCAGAAAAGATAAAAGGCAGGGGTATCTGCAGAAAAAATCGCATAGTATATAGGGAATGGAATTAGAAAGATATGCATAATATAGGGGCCAAAAAAGTAAAATTATTTTCGTTAATATTCTCTCTCGAGTTTTTTACAATTATCAAGAAATATTTAATACTAAATGGAGAATATGCATCTCAATTATAGTTAACGAACTAACTAACTTTAATTAATAGAATATTTATTATTTTACATCCAAACTGTAGAATGACACATCCAAATTAAACTTGATATTAACATGACTGTTATTATTAAAATTAAAAGACTAAAATAAAAATAAAAGTAAAGACAACAAAAAATAATAAATCAATAATTTTGTTTAGAATTAATCAATTAATTTGGTATTAAGATGATATAGTGAGCCATTAAAAGGTATGTAATTTAGTTCAACATAATATATAGAAATATTGACTTAGTTAAATTATATAATCAAACTAAATGATTAATTGTAAAGTTTAGAGAAAGTAATTTGTTCATATTTGAATGATCTTTATGCCACATGTCAAAATCCGTTATAACTTCGGTTACATTGAGCGTCGACTAGGATCTCGACAAAAAAACTTGTATCCAAAATCACATTTAAATTGACTAAGTGAACTTCACAAAGAAACTACCTGAGATAAAATAAAATTTCGGCTAAGGCACCCAGATGCGGACGATCTTTGAGCAGGCCCGCCCAAGGGATCCCCGAGCTTAAAAATAATAATTTAAATAAAAATTGAAAAGTAATCCAAATAGTAGCCTAGCAGGTGTATTTGACATTTTACACCTTAATTCGTTTAACCCCGAATATAAACTTTGTCAATTCGCTTTGTTTTTTATTCATAAATATTTTCATCAAATGCTCCAATTTATAAGGCATGATTTTAATTATTCCATGATTTAAGTCGAATATTTTTTTTACTCTTTGTTATTACATGAGGATTGATTTTTGTTCTGTAATGAGATAATGCATTTCATATATTGTATTTGTAGCAGTCAGCCCAGGGTGAATCCCACAAGGTTGGGGCAAAATTAAATGCGACTGAATAATCGATCATGACGATGGATAACGATAGAAAAATGGCTTAGTTTAGTAAATAAAACTATACAACTTGTCCCGAAATTGAATTGAAGCCTTATTATTCCTGACAGTAGCAATGACTCTCATCTGACGTGAACAACGGGTTTCACAGAACAATGATTATGTACAACAAAAACTCTAAAGAAAATAAAGGTATGTGGAGGTCTTGGTCATTGTCATACGTCTTCACGGGTGCGTAGCTACTCGACAACATCTCGGTCATCATGACATTTAGGCATCAAAACCCCGTCGGGGAATGAGGGGAATCATTTATGAAGGTAAGTGAATCTGAATATATATTGAAGTAATCCCAGCATACGCAAGGGATAACTTCCGAGTTAAATTCACTTGTCAACAATGCTCGCCCCGCAGTATTATATATTTTATATCTTTCTTTCTGACATGATAAATAACTAGCAATGAACTTTCCATTATGTGAATAAAACCCTTTCAAAATCGACCCAACTTTACTTCATGATCTGACTTAATCACCGAATATCACAATATCTATTTCTAGCAATATTCGGCTGTCTGACTCGATGTTCATAACTTAGGGATACCCGCCATACATACAATCTGGCTTTGAAACCTCTGCTGACTCAGTGCTTATGCGTAGTTAAACTGTAAAGTGTTACTCGAATCATAGTCCTGGCTTTATTTATTATGAATATTTATAATAGGAATCTCGTTGTTTCATTCTCTTGTCTATTAAGCGGCGTATGTCTTGCATCGAGATAGCACTGGCGTGAATTATCTCCCCAAATTTCTCATTTAGTATATTGAACTTATTCACGCCCAATGGGTATCAGCGTCGTGATTGGATCATGCTTATATACAGCCAGCATTTTGAATCTAATTTCATATATATAAAATATAAATCAGCATCATCATAGATGAGCGTAAAACTACGATTTATAATGTTGCTGTACATACGTACCGTTCAAATGTTATACCAGTAGTGATATTTCAACTTTAACGCTTGAAATGACGATGAATACCAACTTTAGGATCCCTGAGGAATCGATGTATGAACCGTAATCAATACGATCTTAATTAGACATCAATTCGTAGCTTAACCTCTAGCATGTCGATCTGATATCATACTTGATAAATGAGTCGTAAAACATATAAATGAATCGTAAAAGCATGTCAGCAGCATAAAAAGTCTAATGACATATAATACAACCAAATAGACTCGGCATAGCGGCCAGGCCTGACTACTTGACTATACAACCCAATACATTTCGATGTTTCGTATTTCGGCAGACTCCGTCAGCCTTGATGATAGTATCGGCTTCGACAACTCAACAACTCCTTGATAGTGTCAAGTGGCTTGATAGTATATTTCAATAGCTGTGAGAGTGTCATTCGACAACCATCTATTTCGATATAAGTGGGATTTACACAACTAATGCTTGGCGTATAATCAGCCTCAGCCTGCGGGGAGAAGCTTTATCTTGCGTCGGCATAAAACATGTCAGCGCGTCGTAACGAGGGTATGAAGCGATCACTTAGAATCGTTACTAAGTGCGAGGCCTTTCGCCCAAATAAATGCTTAGGAGCGAAGCAGATCTGGGACAAATCAGCTTCGGCCAGGCGAGCTTATCGACTCGGCCAAGCTGACGTCAAGCTCATATGACCTTCTTCCTAATCGACTCGCGCGCAAGAAACATACATACGACTCGTGAGACCACGACCTGAAACAACCTTTGAGGGAAATAACAGCTTTCATCGAAACACCAAAAATCACTCACATTCACAGGGCCCAAAATACATATGACAGCAATCAGTATATATAACCAACGCATCTGCATTAAATACCGTATAGTGGAATAACGGTGAAACGTATCCTCGAGACAACTGACAGAAGTCTGACAACATATGCTTATACATGCGATAAGTAAAACTTAAAGTGAATTGAAAATGCTACTTTAGCTAGGCTAAGCATAAAACTCAGCGCCAATCCTGACGGGCCTTTACCGTGATCAGCGCCTAAAACATTCAAGATTATAATTACTACTTATAACACGACTAATAATATAACGTTCTACATACATTATATAATGCAAATACCGTCTACCCTGAAAATAACCCAAGCAAAAGTTCCTTGGCCTTTATTAGAAGCTTAAAGTTCATGACCTTTCTGTGTAGTCGAGTTAAAATTCTTGGTCAAGGGTCCTAGCACGTTGGAGTATTAACAACTAATCATCATTTCTAATCATCTTTAATCTCAAATCGATAAACATCGACTTACAAAACTTCGTAATATCAGAACGTTACAATAATAAAATCGTAGCTTACTTGAAACAATCCTAAATAAAGTCCGAAAGTACATATCATTTAAACACCATTTAGAAAAACTACGCAAAAGTCAACAAAGTCAACTATATTCTGAGCGTTTTTCAGCCCCATAAATGGAAGTAATTATCATTTGTTATCGATAATACAAACTTAAATATGGAATTACATAACATAATAAACATCAGCTCAAAAGTCGAAACAATTAAAAAGTCGGCATCCTCCACAGCTCGAGAAATCTCTTTTCCGAAGATTTGGAAACTGCTGCCTTAGCGTAAGAATGTGGGGGAATCTACCAGGAAAATTTTAAGGATTTCGCCGAATGAGGAAAAATTAAACAATGAGAAATGATGGGAGCAAATTTAAGTAATCACAGAGAAAGAGGAAGAAGATGATAATGATGATGATGAAAAAGGTTAAGGATAAGTATAAGAAAGTCCCGTGGGGTCCATGACTTAAAACTCTCTCGAGAGCATTTCCGACGTGGATTTAGGTTTTAGAGTTTAGTTTACCGTCTCGGTTTAAGCAAGCGCTGGCTCTAACATGAAATTTTTTAACCCACAACCCCGAATAATATAAATCAGTAGTTAGATTCTGACTTGAAATCTTAAATATAGAGAGTAATATATGACGGAGCCCAGGTGCCGTTTGTGTCAGAGCTATTCAACCGAAATTTCGATTTATACTTAGTATTCCATAGGAGCAAGCTGGTATCTTATTTCGTAATATTAGTGCAGACGATTATTACATTATTATTGTATTAATTATTTACTTAAATATTAGTATTAATGAAATCATTATAAATTCTTCAATTTATTAATTTTTATTGTTTTACTTTTATAGAAAGTATATATCTCAAAAATAAAATATTTTTCGGTAAATATTAAAATACAAGTATATGTCCTCAATACTAACAATAATGTATCAATTTTATTTCTTATTAGGAGGAAAAATAAATTATAAGTGTTCACTATTTGAATGAAAAATCTCGGGATGTTTTTGCTCTATAATTTATTAAATGAAAGCCAGTTGTACGTTTAAAGATTTTATTTTTATATTATGATTTTGAAAAAACAATATGTATTTATAAAGAGCTTCATTATATATTTAGCTTCTAGGGACCTCAGATTACACATGGGAGCGGCAAACTGATAGCTTAACCACATTTTATATTTCTTTTTGCATAAGATTCATTTGTGTGTTACGATCTGACGTAATTTATTTGATAATCACAGCTATGCCAGACCCGTCTTTGAGGGAGTTCGAGAGCGATGCTTTCGTCTGAGGCCACAATCAGGAGAATTTTTAATATTTTCCATATATTATGTAAATTGTAAGTAAAGTTTTAATGTAATTGGTAAATATAGTGGTGCGAAAGTCATTATGTGAGGATTCGATTAACAACTACGACTATTAACTTTTGTTGTAAAATGATTATTTTTCTTAACTTTCTGGATTTAAAGTTTACATTTCATTTAATTCGAATAGGATTATCGCCAAATTTTAACTTTTTATTTTTGTTGTAGTTGAGCTTTTTCTTTAAGATTTTTTAATTGACAGTATTAGTTTATTTAAACAAAATTAATTTAAATGGAATTTAGACGATAAATTTCCCCGTTCGAAACTTGAAATTGTTAAACCTAAAGGTCTTGTTAGCTTATTTGAAAATCAAATCTCCTTAATACATTCTTCCAAAATAAGAAAATAATTTAATACAACTAATTTAAAAGTAGATAGAGCACTGAAATGTACTTAATAACAATGATTTGACACATAAAATTACTTTTATGTTGAACATAAAAGTAAGCATATGTTGCCTAACACAAATAGCTAACAAATCGTCTTCTTCGATCGCCTATTATTACAAATGGTGATGATAATCTCAAACTTCTCTATGAGTTGATTTTTTCTAATATATATTAATGAATCTATTTAGAATGGTAATATTAAAGGACACGTAACTTGAAGAAATATGTTGAAGAGTTGGTTTAGATTTTAATTATTTGATAACTCTCATTAATCAACAATATTTTATAATTAACTCTACTTATAAGGGCAATTTAATCATAGCAAAAAGGGAAATAAGCACAAGGCTTTAGCACACATATAGAATATATATATATATATATAGATTGTATATAACAGTGGTATTTCTACAAACCTGTGTTAGCATAACATTAATTCTCAATTATACATGATGGATTACTTGCAAGAAACGTTTTCAGTACATCGATAAAAGTCTCAAAAATAATCAGCAATTCAACACTAATCTGTGTTAGCATAACATTAATTCTCAATTAGTAATGCTATCACGAACTGGCTGAAACAGAAGAGAATTTTGTTTGTAAAATGCAACAAGAAAGATGCAGACAGTATGAGAACTTGTGTTTGTGAGATTCGAATTCATATTACTAAAAACTTTCTGGAAATACTAAAGAGTGCTGAAACTGCTCCCATAGTTAATAACACCATCATCACATGCATTGGATTCAAAGATGTTGAGCACTCACTTGAGTTAATATCAACTCAGGCTCATAAAAAATTGTTGAGTAATGTAATTGTATTGGATAATCAATATAATTGTTATTACTCATATTTTTTCATTAAATTTAATGAAGTCTATTTTCTTTTAAATTAAAATATATCATAGGCTACTTTGAATGGATATTTCTTCATTGGAAGTACTTGGGGGAAATCAACTCATAATCAATAAACCAATTCAAAATACTCCATATTTAACACCCATGACTTGTGGACTTTCAGAATTAGACTCATATGAAAAAATATTGTTTCATATTGTAAAAGTAAATGAACTAAAATTGCATTTGGACTAGGAGAGCAGAGAGCTCAGGCTTCAATACACATTACAAACATCATATGCACTCAACACCAACTTCAGCAGCGCGTCGAGGCTTGTTTTTCCTTCTGCTCCCGTTTTGTCTGAAGCCACTGAAGCCAACAGACTTGAGAGAATCGTTAGACATAGAGCTCGTTCCACCCTCATTTTCCTTTTTCACCAAGTCTGCATTTTCATTTATCTGTGATCGCTTCTTTCTCTTCCTTCCATTTTCTACAACTTTAGTTTCGCTCTTCAGTACAGAACCTTTCGCTTTCTCACTGTCTTCTTTATCATCTTCTAAATCCTCAACTTCTTTGTCAACTGTATCATCCTTGAGGGGTTTCTGTGGCCTCCCTCTTCTCTTCACAGGATGTTTCTCTTCCTCCCTACTTCGGCTATCATCAGCAGGATCAGCCTGTTTTGTTCCTTTTCCTCTCAGTCTACCCATTGTTTATTAAACAACTAATAATGTTATCTGCAAAAAAGGGTAGTTAATAGATTCCTCATAATACAATTGAAGCGACTGTGCTTGCATATTCTATAATAGTGCTAAATAACAAAGTCAGATCTTCTACTATTTTTTCAACAAGGTCTGCAAAAAATGATATAATACCTCAAAGGAAATATTTGAGATAACCGAGAGAATTGTATGTAATCAAATCTGGTATACTACGACAATGGATTAGTTTCTTAAGCCTAAAGGATGGTTCTTAATAGTTTTCTTCAACAAATACTATATTTTTCTTGATAATGGCTTTCTTCAATCGACCAGTTGTTTCATCCTAGAGCATGATAGCAGAAATAGCCATAGCTGAAATTAACACCCTCATATAGTTTGAGTTCTAATGTGTACAAAGAATATGCCTGATAAGGTTTGCTCTCATTCGATATTACAAATGCGCTTGTTAATCTTCACTCACTTTCTTCGAGTAAGAAGCAAGAGGTTTGAAAATGAAGTAACTAATTGATTCAACCAGTCTTCATATTTTAGTAAAAGCTCATTGTTTAATTTGGATGAAACAACTAATAATGTTATCTGCGAAAAACATAGCAATCCATTGTCATACAATTCAACTAGTAATAAGAGAATTTAAAGCTCAAGCAAGAAAAGATTCCTTCAATTGACACCACCCCTGTAACCATCTGCCACCCGATAATTGAAACTCACTCGAATCACTAATCAATTCAACGATTCTTCATATTTTTCTTTATGATTGTTAGCAAAATCAAAACTAATTATGTTTACAAAACTCGTTTTAAACTCTTACTAAGATCTCTTATTAGATCGAAACACTTACAATAAATTAGCACTGCAATTTTCTAATAAGGTAAAAAGAATGCACTCAATATTAACTTAAAGTCCTCTGTTTATGATTCCATCTTTGAAGGAAACTTAAAACACGAGAAATCACACACAAAATATTGAAATTATACCACTTAATCAAACATATATATCATATCAACAATCAAACATATATATCATATCAACCACATTTAATTCATCAAAAAGGTATTGTGATTAAGCTCACATCAAGAAGTTACTCAGATATTTACATAAATACATAACAATAAAAATATTAGTCTTTTAAGCATTGAATTATATGAATATGAAGTTATAACAAGTGATAATATACCAAATGAATCTGGCCTCAAATCAAGTAGACACCATTTGAATCCTCAACCAAAAGCCATTTTGAATATATAATTGCACTATGAATAATAAAAAATCCAAGAAAACAATCAGATGGGTATTTTCAATTGAAGTTCCTAGATCACAAGACAATAAAATATAAAAAAATGGTTTGAAAAAAAAAGAATGTTGATGGCAGAGAAGAGTCGAAGAGTGGAGAGGAGGAAATGTTAATGCAGTTGTTGCCAGTGGGAAATTCAAGTACTTGTTGACACTTTGTCAGGTTTATTGGAACACATAGTTATGATTTATTTGGATTGGGCGAATCTAAATTTAGAAGAAAAATTCTAATAATTAATTTATAGCGCGAATATAATAAATTATTTAAAATATTATTATTTTGATACTATTATTATTATTTAGGTGAATATATGTGAAATTATAAAAATATTATTTGAAAACTATTAAAATATCATTCACCTCCTATTATACTAAAAGTTGAGGGTGAATGAATTGGGGATAATGTGGGTAAAACTATTAACCTACATTAATCTAGCTTAACCTATTTAAAATAATATTTTGGTATCCAAGCAAGATGAATGCTAATACTAACCTACATTCACCTATATTTACTATAAACAAACAAACGCCATTAGGATGCTTACATCGGGTCAGAAATGGCATGGTTTCTATAAACAAATCCTGGAAAATGTTGTTAAAAAAATAATATGAAATTACTATTTTAGCCCCCTATTTGTGTCAGTAGCTCGCTTGAGGAAGTTTTATTCAGGGCAAAATAGCTATTTCATATATTTTAACATCGCTTTCTGTGGAGGGAGCCTGTCTACATATCGCAAACCATGAATGGATCCAATTGCAATCACAAGTAGGCTCCGGGATCCAATATACACACACCCAAATAAATAAGCTTTTTTTAGTAATGAAATGACTATTTTACCCCTCGAAGCATACCGAGACTCAATTTGTAAATTTGACTCGAGGACCCAATTGCAAATTTAGTAACTCACTCATTAGTCTCATTCAGAACCTCATATTACTCAATTTCTCCTCAATTTCTACCTCCACCTCACCCATTTTGTCCAAACGGAACCACCGCCCGCCCGGGCTCCTTAAAACCACCATGCAAATGGCCTCCCTCCCTTCAACCTCCGTCACGACGCTTAAAAACGGGAAAAGAAGAAAAAAATAAACTTATACAATCAAAATTCTGTTTGTTTTCTTAACAAAAGGTACATTTTAATTATGAATTTATGTTTTCTATTTAAGTTTAAAATTTCAGATTTTGTACTAAGTTAACTTTAATTTTTATGAATTGTTGACATTTTAGTTATGAATTTATATTGTCATTTCTTATTCTCAGAAAATTGTAGCCTACTTACGTGATTTTGATATACGATTCACCAATTTTGTGATTTTGATTATGCATTCTTATTATGAAAATAGAGTTTGTTCTAAGTTGATATTATGCATTTTATTTTCACTGAATATGTATGTTATGATTATGGAAATTTAGATTTTGTACTCAAGTTGGATCTTAATTTTGAGAATGGTCAGATACTTAATTATGAAATTTATATTTTCACTTATTATTTTGTAAATTAGGGTTTACTTTTGTGATTTGATATACGCAGATTCACCTCAATTCCTGTGATTTTGATTATGCATTCTTATCCTCGAAAAATTAGAGTTTGTTCTAAGTTGACATTGTATTTCTTTATTTTGTTTTTACTCTTATTTTGTTATTATGAAATCTAGATTTATGTAAATTCACAAAATCAGATTGCTTTCGTGGAATTTTATATAAAAAGTTTATATGATTTTTGTGAATATACACTATATAATAAAAGTTTAATTTTATTAAATTTTAAATTTCACTCTTTGTGATTTTGATTCTGCATTCTTATTTTGAAAATTGAGGTTGTTCTATGTAATATAAGTATTTTTATTTTCATTTGAATATGTATGTTATGATTATGAAATCTAGATTTTATGTAGATATAACAAAAGTTCTATATGTTCTTTGCGAATTTCATAAATATGGTGAAAAATAACATAAGTATTCAACTTCTAGAATTTCATTTATCTTGCTTTTACACATGTTCTTAAAATTGTCTATTACAAAAACATGACAATAGTTTTGTGCATTTGGTATAGATATAACAAAATTTGTATCTATTTTTTGTGAATTTTATGTTCAAATCCCCCAGAATTCCGATTTATCCTCTGTTTTTATTAATTTGTTCTTAAATTATCTATTACAAAAACAAGACAATAGTTTTGTACATTTGGTAAAGATATAACAAAAATTGTATCTATTTTTTATGAATTTTATGTAGATATAACAAAAGTTCTATATGTTTTTTGTGAATTTCATAACTTTTGTTTATATTTTAACAGAAGACTATCCAAAGAAAAGAAAGACTGCTGGTAAATGAGTCAAAAGTGAGGATGAATGATGAGCATGATTATTCGATGAGGAAGATAATGACATAGAAAACTCAATCATCGATGTTCACAAAAAGTATTTCAAAACTTTGTAGATGACATAACAAAAGCACGAAAAATACGTAATCAAGAAAAAGAAAGTATCAGAGGTGTAGGTTTTGAATTCTTTTCAAATTGTCGACATTTTGTGTCACGCTCTTCATACTTAGTAGATTGGATTGTTAAGAATTTTGAGTCTGATAAATTACAAATAAGATTATTTACTGATAAGGTCCTCAAGATAAGTGAGGAAGATGTTCTGAGAGTTTACAATCTACCTTGTGGTCATAAGAAAATAGACCTCAAAGATTGATTTTAATGCAAATTTGTCCTCTTTGACTTGGCTAGCCAGTGAAGCTTCAGCCTGTGCAGTTAAGCTTCTGCTTGCCTGTCCCCAGCTTTAGTGGAAAGCAGTGTCTATATCAGCCTCGAGATGAGAAGCCTGGCTAGACTTCTCGTCCCTGAAATGGGAGCGCTGGTAGGGGCTGAAGGATATTAGATGACTACATGGATTCGCTTTCCTCTCAACAACCATTGAACGTAGAAAATTGCCCAAAATCGAAGATAAATTTTGTGACTTTGATATGAATTATCTGAGTTTGATAATTTGAATATACTTCTAAGCACACACTCTCTACTAGTTTGGATCTAAATTAAGAATATGCTATCATCAAGCCAAGTGCCAACTAAAAATATTCACGTATAACCTTGCAATATTATCTAAGAAGAACGAAGAAGAATTTAAAAGAAGATGACTCAAGGAAACAAAGCAGGATCCGCCTCACAAAAAGAAGAGTAAAGTATTGAAAAAGAAATCTGTAAGAACAAAATAAGCGAGGCCTACAAGAGGGAAGAATTAAAAGCGTCTCCTCGAAAAACTTGGAAGAGAAAAACACAAGTAAGATTGCGAGATTTATTTTGGAGCCCATCAGAAAAAAGTGTCACAATCAACAAATCTTGTTGAGAGTACTCATGAGTAGTAACACCAGCAACTACTACTAAGTCTACTGAAAGCCTAGTCAAGGAATACTCAAAAGAGAAATCATGCTATCTTTAAAAGCCTTCTAATCGAGGGCCCCAGTATATTGAGGAAAACAACCATCTAAAAACTCACAGGCTTACCGGAAGACTAGTAACACCGGAAAGACTACAATGGTGCTACTAAGCCTAAGTGGAGTGAAAGGTGAACACTTTTATCAAAGAGTTAAATCTGGCATCGAGCCTATCATGTCAACATCACTCAATGGCCTGAGCCAACTATGTACACGTAATATTTCATATATGATATATGACACTATTTTTATGAATTTCTTGTGTGCATCACTAAAATAAAGAACTAATTTGTGATTTATGTGATTATAGTACTAAATATATGAATAGTTTTGTACCTTCCTCCTCATGAATATATGTGTTTTTATGAATCCCTTGTGAATACTAAAGCAGTTTTGTGCATTCTATCACTTAGTACAAACATTTATGAATATTTTTTGTGCATTCCTAGGACTAGAAAATATACTCAATATTCTTTTAGAATTTTAAGCTATGCTTTTATTTATAGAATATTTTTTTTTTATCAGTGCTAAGAAGAAGTTGGAAGAAAATTTTGAACAAGTAGAAGATGAATGTGATGGCATAAAGAACACTATCCGTTGGTAAAGTAATGTTGAGGATGAAAATATATTTTCTCCATTAGACAGTAAAGTGGTTAAATTTATTGAAGATACTGAGAAGAAAAATTTGTTGAGGAAAATATTCACTTGTTCCCATCTCAAGAGTATTATGAGGAAAAGATGTTAGCGGTTATTTTAAAGAAACACTCCCGAATCCAGAAACAGCGAAGGTATTATTTTGAAATGAATAAACACATATTGAATTTTTTTTTTTTTATTTCCGCTAGCTAACACATTTTTTACAGCCTCTATGGCTTTGAATGATCATAATATTCTTCAAAAGCATTTAATTCTCGTTATGCCTCGAGAAATATCTCATCATAATATCACCTCAAGAAGATACTGCTAAAAAGGAGAATGAAGAAAGCAGGAGAATTAAAACAGACGCTAATGAATTAAATATGGCAATTAGAAATTAGCCTCTCAACACTCATGATTACCATAGTTTATAGTTCCAAGTTTTCGCATAAAAATTATCTCCTTTAATATCTGCAATGGGAGGGAACAACTTAACTGGTAAGACTTGTAATTCACTACTCTTATGCCTTTTCTGAGTACAGTTAACAAAAAACATCTGTACTTTTGTCTTAATTATATTTGAAGTATTAAATCATATATGCAATATTGTGATATTATGTATGAAATAAAAATTTAGCAATGGTTATATTTTTATCTTCATGGTTGATAGTTTGTATATTCCAAGAGGTCAAACAAGCAATTTCTTATTAAGACAAGAATTCTCAAGCCCCTGCCAAGAACGTGAATACCACCGTCCCCGGTACGCCCGAAGCTAGAATCGCCCAAATTGACGCCAAAGAGTCACCAATCGATGATTACCCAAATTGTAAGACACTGGCCCCAAACAACCTAATAAAACAAATATACAACGGATAAGAACAATTTTTAAGAAAAAGAATCCATCGCGGGGTGTTTCCTCAACCACACAATAACAACCGATATATAACAATCTCCCAATGCATAACATATCAACACATACAATAGTCGAATCCCAAATAACAATAATATAAGCAACCGACTACAATCCAAAAACGAGACCGTGAGGATCAACCGCCACCCGCCCGCCACCTAGGCCTAGACACGATCACCGAACAAGTCTCGAAAACGATAATACACCACCGTCAACCTAGCATTGAAAATGCTCGCCCATAGCCTAAAAAGTGGTGTAAGTCGCTGCTTAGTGAATATATGACTACAATCCAAAAACAACGAGACTGTGAGGATCAACTGCCACCCGCCGCTCACCTAGGCTCTAAGACACGATCACTCGAACAAGCCCGAAAACGATACCGCACCACCTGTCAACCTAGCATTGAAAATGCCGCCCATAGCGAAAAGGGTGTAAGTCGCGGCTTAAATATCATATACCCTCCTCAAGAGTGAAATTAACCCCCAATCACGCACAATGTAATAAAGCAGTTAATCCCGCATAAAATAGATAAGTAGTACATGATATGTTTCAACTTAAGATCGTGTTATGAAGTTACTAGCAATTTCACTATCCAGTTCATATGTTCATAAATTCGTCACTATCATAAACATTCCAAAATAATGGCAATCAACAATAACATTCGTACATTTCAAGAACATCAAGTAATAATACCCAACAATCCGACTCTACCTATCAACCGACAAGTACGATATCACAACTAACAACTAATCCAACCAAGTCCACAACTCGACAACCAGTAATACGGCTCAATCTAACTAAACCACTAATCAACTCCAACAACTCTATCAACTTAGCAACTCAACAACTTTATCAATTCAACAATTTAATCAACCTAACAACTCAATCAACTTAATATAAATCCGAGTTTCTACAACCACGCATATAATCAATCTCAACCCGCAGGAGGAACTTTATGCCCGCCGACATAAGTCAAGCCACCGAATCGTAACGAGGTACCTAAGAAATACACCCCCTTATACATCATCAACTCATAATACTTAATTCGACATCACCTCAAACACCTATACGACTATGAAACCACGCATACCCACTCCAACAACTTAACCAATAATTCATATTCAACATACAATTTAACACAAAAATCATACACATACACATATCCCAAGAATCGTTAGAAGTTAATCAACACCGCAGATAAATACTCACATTGGTTAGCAAATAATAAGGTTCGCCTAATTAGTCCAAGCGCCGCTTTCCACGCCTCCACGCCCTAATCATCACAAATCTCGAAAATACTATTACTACTTTACTACAATCATAACCTCATTTTAGTATTTTAACTATCCAACTTTACAACAATTATAGTTATCAACTTAACAACCTGTGTGATAATATTACTACTCACGCTTAACACAAATAAATAATGAAATTCCAACCACCCCAAATCACTAATCAAATCGGCCCTCTCCCCTACCCCAATTCCAACACTTTAAACAACTTCTAATCAATCCAACAATCAATTCCCCAACCCATTAATCCATATAATCAACCTTAAATTCAAAACCCAATTACTACTCACTTACAAAAACCTAACTCATAATATTCTCTTCCAATCAACACTCAAAAACATCCCACTTATACTAAAAACAACTATATTAAGATCCCATAACATCATAATATAATTTAAGGGAAGTTTAAAAAAGTCAACAAAAGTCAACACTAAAAATCAACACATTTAACCCCAAAGATTGATATAATCACCTCAAATCACTTAATCCGAAGCTTGGATTTAAACCTCTATACCATTTTAAAAGTCCTAACTTCAAATCTTAAAAGTCAACAAAAGTCAAACTTCCACAACTTATGAAATATCTAACAAAGACATTTAACCTTTTCTTACCTGGGACAGCTAGTGAATGTCGGTGGAAAAATGAAAACCAAATCTTTTGGTGAAGCAAATTTTTCGCTGGGGAGGAAGAGTGAGTTCGCCAACACCAAGGGGAAAGAAAGGAGTTTGCTTGTTTGACGTAGATGAAACATGATAAGCATCGTGAGATATTTAAGGAATGCCTTAAGTAACGCTTGGATTTCTCGTTAATTTATCCACTTTTCGCACGAAATCTCAACGAAACCGATCTTAAACGTATATTCCCCCAGACATATATTACTACTCATCTCATACTGCCTCGATATATCGATACTATTCCAAATTATTGATATCATCTCCGGTCCTACCAATTCCAATCTATAAATATAATTTAATAACACTTTCGTGTAACGAGTTATTTTAGTGTGAATGAGTATTACTCACTTGGCTATTGACAATTTGCACATCTCCTTGATGAACTCAAAATAATTCAATGATTTCAAATGGTTCAAAAGAATAAATACAACAGTGTCATCCACTGTAAGACAATTTCTATATTTTATTTTGTTATCTGATAAAATGGCTATGAACAAGTATTCCCAGTGTAATTCTGAGTAGTGTTATCTAATAGTATTCATATATTTTAGAAGTAAGTTATTTGTGAATTAGTACTAAAATGAATGAACACTTTTGCACCATCCTAGGGAGTACTCAAATATAACAAGATATCAGGAATTACATGCGCAGAAATTAAAATGTAGTTAATTTTGTGAATTCTGTGACTTTAGTACTAACATATATGAATAGTTTTGTGCCTTCATTTTATACTAAAATATGTCAAGAGCTTTGTGATCGCTCTCATCATGACTCACAATTGATCCCTTTACAACTTTTAGTCAATTTGGTGGATACGATTCTCTTTGAACAAAGTGGTCGTGTGATCGTTCTTTTCTTGTTCGCCTACGGAAGGCGCAGAAAAGGTCGATCTCTGCCAATGTCCCGCTGGTCCGTAATCCGCCTGCCGTTGGACTCCAGTGTGACCGCTGCGTGAGCGATCACAAACACTCCCACGATCAAGACAATATTTTGGATTTATGGGAGTACGTAATAAGGCGAAAATGTACTAGCAAATAAGAATTTGGAATTCGTTGGGAATGTACTAACGGGCGAGGTATTTATAGGCAAAGCATTTCATGAGTTTACGGTACACTCTCTCTCTCTCCATAGGATCATGTCACTTGTCAATATCTTCAGGTACTTCTAGAATCATGAAGCCTTACCTACGTGAGCCCATTAACAAGCAGGCAAGCCAAATAATAGTATATATATCATTGCCCCTTCGCTGAACGGTCGGGGTTAAAGAGAACGACGTTGATCCATTTTGATGGTCGAAACCATTCATTGAATAATACTCTCCCGTGAAATATCGAGTGCTAGAAGAATGGTCATGTTTTGATGAATAATGCGGTTTTGACTAAAGACAAGCTCGAACCGCCGATTCAGTACCGACTCATCCTTATGGAATAATAAACCTATCTTGTACGCTGTCCTTACTCTCGCATCACGAATTTACCCATGGTTCTAAGTCCTATAAAAGGTACTTTATGACATTATTGTACTTTACTTTTTGTTTATCAACTTAAATCGCCTATTTCTCTTAAATCTTTTCCTTCCGCAGAATCGTTTCTGCCTTTCTTACCTCTCGATACTTTTTCTCCGGACAACTATTCACCTTCTCCTATAACCTTTACCCTCTTAAGCGACGTGGGGATAATTCTTCGAACTTACTTAAGCACGTGCATCTCGTGGTGTCTCTCTGCTTTGTCACCTCCTGTATAAGTACAGTGGTTCGAGGTTTTGTATGTTTTAAGTCCTCGAAATTGCCTCTCCACGGTAAATATGTCTCACGGGCGTGTAAATACGCTGGTGATGGGTTATTCCGCTGGCGGACTCTTTATTGCTTTCATTGCCAACCCCAGACCCTAACACAACATTTATGTGAGTTCTATCTCGATTGGGGGCCCTGTGAATTCGTGAGGGACCTGTGAAGTTCGAAGATTAATTAAAGTCCCCATTCCTCGTATTTTGGATGTGTTCGGGGGTATTAATCCTTTGAATATTTTAGATGTAATGAACCGACCTCTATGTAAGATTTAAGTGAGTATGTGAAATGTGACGTTAATAATTTTTAATGTTCTTGGAGCCTTTATTTTTCCCTCTCAAAATCAGATGGGTTCAAGATTCATGTAATCTTTTTAATTTTATCATGAACCCCGCTATCTTAAGTAACGACGCAGACATGACTGAAGTGCTCCAATCAAAGATCCTCTTCCCTTCCTCAAAGGCCGACCCTTGGCCTGTCCTCGTAATAGAACCTAAAACCCTTTGGTTTTGGCTTAGACTTTATACGCCATTGGTGCCGAAAAGTTATTGTGGGCGACTGAAGCTTACTCCCAATTATGACCCCTTTTGCTAATATGGCCATTCCTCAGACGCCATGGGAGAATATACAGTGTCGCCGAACGATGCCTGCGGGGGAGGAATCTCCGCGCCTACCGAAATGTTTTCTATACAACCTTTGGCGGTTTGTCACCCGAAAACCATCCCTCAAATCCCCTGCCCCTCACTTCTGCCACCCGCCGCCTCGGCCCTCCTACTACGGGCGGAACATCACGCATCGACATCCGCTTTAAACACAGCCGCCGATCCTCCACCACTGCTCATCAGAACTGCGGACTCCCCTACCTCGCTCCTTTTCACCTTTTAAGTGATTTAGAAAACTTTTAGGGTACATTTCTTTCCATCCCCCTTCAAGTTGAGATGCCACTTCCGGAAGGGACATGGTTTTTAAACCGCTGGTCGATCCTTCCTCGCGCGAAAGTCCTTTATGGTCGGATCGCTATATATATGGAGTTTATGTCTTACTTCTGCTGTAGATTTCCCTTTCTCCTTTTATAAATAACCTATTATTAACAATAAATCGTGCCCCAAGTTAAATATGTTCTAGAAGGGCGTAAGTTGTGAGATAACCATTTTCATAGTTGCCCGGTAGGGTAGTCCATATGTCCCCACCCTAGACCTATTTTTTAGTTAATATAATGTCTCCCACTCTGTGGCTTACTTCCTTTCCATTCAAGTGAACTGGAAACATTTCGTGGACCCAAAGATTGATAAGATCGTCAAGATTAGCTGACATTCAAAGTGGTACTGCAAGCGGCGGTAATGGACGCAGGCGATCCCTTGCTGTACGGGTTCCTTGGGGACGCTAAGCGTCCCCGTCAGCGCCCAAGAAGGTATCTACCTTGGTCAAAGCCCAATCCTCGAGACGTCAAGCAGTGTTTGACAAACCTCACGTGATTATAAGATTTTCCTCGTGAACGGGGAGGTCCTTTATCCAAGCCGATTCGATTCAAACTAAAGTAATCTAACCCCACCTCGTGCCTCCAAATTGGGGTATAAACCTTATAACATGGATTATTTGTTGGCATACTTGTTTAGTATTTCCGCATTTTCTTTTGGGATTTTTATTAACCATCTTATTTGTGCAGATGATGTTCTTACTCCAGCCCAAAGAATGCCAAGTAGTAGCCTAAGGGACGCATTCTTTTCTACAATGGTGGGCGAGTTGTCGGTCGTTATTCCGTGAAATCCAAGGTTCCTGCTGCTCAGCACTCCCGGAAAGAGCCTTCTTACCGGCCAAGTAGCTCGGCCAAGAATTCTCAAAATCTAATGCGAAAAGAGGCCGGGTCCGAGAGGAAGTATGCCTGGGATTGTTCTCCTTTCCACGCAAAAAGCACGCCGGCTCAACGCCGAACACGCGGACTAATATCTCCCCGAGGATCCTCCGACTACCTCCTCCCTCCTCCAAGTGCCTCGCGAACGCCAATCCACCTTCTTCAATTGCCTCTCAGACGAGATGCCCCACTTCCTCGGGCTCGCCTCCCGGCACGGAGCGCATTCAGCCCTAAGGTCCATTCTAGCTATTCGCCATTTCGAGCCCGGCTTTACACTTTCGCTGGGCGTGTCATGGGTCACCTGCGAATCCAATCTCTATGGAAAGTTAAGCAAGATACCTTTCAAGCTTCCGTGTGCCTTTAATCTTAGAACGGGTGGCGACGATTTCGATTAAGCTCATTTGATCCTACGGAAAGTTCAAGCTTCTATAGCCCTGGCTAATTCGACAAAGGTACCTCCTTTCGATTTCCCTTGATTTAAGAATCGGTCTTAATCTTGATTTTCTTTTTTTCTTTTACAACAAAGCCAACTCGAAGTTATTTTTGGCCTATAGATCGGATGCTTCTTGACAATGCGCACGCTGAAGCGCCGGGTGAAGAAGAGCGCAGCCCTCGACTTCGTGTCAGGAACTTATCCGGAAGAATGAGAAGCTCCAAGTGGGAAACGAGAGTTTCAAGACCTCTCTCGGACGTGGGTTTAGAAGCGAGAAGAATTTGAGGCTCGTGGAGCAAAGGCATAAAAAGAGGTCGAAAAGCTCGAGTCATCCACAGTCGCCACACCCGTTTGACGCCGAGAATGCGGGATGATCTAGACTAAAAGAATGCCCAAATGATGGCCGACTTCTCCAAAAGGGCGGATGACATAACCCTAAGCTCAAAAGCCAGCGGAGGAAGCGGTTCCAAGACGTATCAAGAGGCAATCCGCAGCTACCACTTCTCAGCTGGCTCGAGGAGGGATGATCCGCCCCTGTGTCGGCCGCCTCGGTGTTGCGTCATCAACAACTCAGACACCAGAGCGTCAATGATCGATGGATAACAACATAAAAAAGACTTCATTTGACATTAATAATAATAAAAATACGCTTTTGTCCATCGTGGTGAACTAACAACATATGTACACAAAAAACAACGAATCCACATAATACAAATTCACCTTAATTATACAACCTCAAAGATACACAAGAATCCAAAAATACAACATGTAGAAAGTATGACAAACTGCATTCCTCAATGAAATACAATACCCAAGTCTAACAATATACAAATCGACAACAAAAGAGAAAATGATCGACGAGGAATTCCTATGCCACCACCCCCCGCTTCATCTACTTATCTTCTTCAATCCGGCAGCCTCTATCAATGCAGCCTTCTCAACAACCTCACCGATCAACTCTTAGAATCCCAGCATAAAAACGCACCATAGAGAATGTGGAGTCACTTATTAAGCCGAAGTTGAATACAAATACCAATGCATTTTATCCCCACATATACATATTCTGATATTTCTATAAATAACATATGCTTATACATCAACTGTGCCACACACAATGAATAATACCACAACTCACATGTAATCCTCTTATACTATGTTACATAATACTATACACATGAGCTTATAATCATAGTTAACGCATATTCATTCAAGTGGAAAACAAGCCAAGACAATAAAGGCATCAAACGAGGAATCCACCTCCAAATAATAAAAACACAATGGTGAATCCACCTCCAAATAATACAGCCACACGAGAATCCATCGCCCAATACACATGCGAGGAATCCACCTCCAAATAATATACACACGAGGAATCCACCTCCACATAATCGCATTAAGCCTCCACTCCTCCATCCTCCCTGTAATCGAGGCTGTACCTCCCTCAATGTGCATATCACACCAAACCTCGAATCCACGGGCTACCCACACAATATGCACACCACACCAAACCTCCCGGTCGGGTCACCACCGCCCAAGCAAGTAAATAACACACAAAGCACCAAAACACATCGATACCACACAAAGACACAACCACACAAAATCTCATAACATGAATCATATTCACAACTATCCATTTATATAAATCATAATCACTAATATCGCATGATTTAATCATAATCTCAATTACCTCATAATATAACCCAAAATCTCAATTATTTCATCATATGAATCATAAATAAAAGTTTACATTATTAGTATCAATCATAATCACACAATACACATATTCTAATAATCCCCAAGATATCACACGTAATATATACAACATAATATATAAATAAAGGTCCCCATCGTGAGATTTTGTACTCACCTCGAGCCCAAAAGCAAGCACACGACTCTAAAGTACCCTCGTGCTGTATCCGTGCTCAAATTCCCTATCTCAAGGAAACATTATAACACATTTTGTAGAATAACCTCTTTTTTAGCATCTATATTAACCCCGAGCGTTATACCACGCCTCACGCATTCAAAATTTACAACCCCAGCAATCATCCTATCCCAAGATCGGGTATACACTTTAATATTCCAACATAACTACATTCTAATCGCCAACTCGTAAAAATCTCAATATTCGGGTCATCGCCTTATTACCCCAAAAAATAACACTTTAAGAGCATTCTTAATCAATCCAACAATCAATCGACAACCAATTAATCCATTAAATACAACCTCCAATTCAAACGCCAACGCTATACGAACTTTCCCCAAACTTTCTCAACCCAATCCTCCCTATCTATATCCAAACCACAATTCTATACCCAAAAATAACTATATTAAAGTTCTCTAACCTCATATTACAATTTAAAGTTAATTTAAGAAAAGTCAATAATAAAAGTCAACTCCTTCAACTTACACCACTTTCTAACCCCAATAATCATCATCACTCAAAATCACCGCTAATCCCCTATACTAAGCATAAAATATTTCTATGCCATAATAAATCTTGAAGATCTAAAGTCAATCCCTTTTCAAAAACTCAAGAAATATCTAAAATATTTGATCTTTTCTTACCTAGATATGATGAGACGACGAGGAGAAGCAAATCCACCCACTTTGATCTTCGAAGTTTAAGCGACAATCACGAGAAACGGGAAGGAAAATTTCGAGGGGGGAAGCAGTCAAATTTTCGCCAAAGAGGGGAAGGGTTAGTTTTGGATTTAGGATGGAGATAGTGTGGTGGTAGGTGGGATATTTAGAGGGGAAGAAATTTAAGTTCCGCTTCGTTTCCCCTGCTAATTTTACACCTTCCGCACTTAAATCTACAAATCTAAAACCGATTTCCAATGGTGTTATTCCCTCGAGGCATATATTACTAGTCATCTCATACTCATTTCGATACACGATATTATTCCAAAATTATTTTTATACTATCTCCTGTGTCCCACCACAAACCTAAATATACCACCAACCGACCGATTTTGTTGAATTCTTTACTACCTAACTTCAAATTTTTAATTTCACTCGAAATACTCCAAATGAAACTTATATACTATCAACATAATAATTTTAAGTGAACGGGTTATTTCATTCTACTCCACCTTATGTACCCCTCGTCCTCGAAACTACTTAAGACCATTTTTCTATCGCCCCAACTCGCCAACATGCCCAGATATCGGCCTACTGCGACATCTGTCACCAATCACATTTTTCCAAATATGACATCGACTTCGAGACGTGGCACGCCTCGTAAATACATTCCCGCAACGCACTCGAATATTACTTACTACAACCGGATATTACACAATTCAAATCATATCATAAATCATTACATGCAAAATTTTACCACGATATCGCCCCTCATGGTCCTACATGTTAAGCACCAACACCCACAACTTATATTTTATCATGTTATTATCATAAATCAACCACCGTTCACCTCAAAATCAATACCATACCACCGATATCAAATAGATCCATTCATAATTCGTGTCATCATATCACCTCGTTTATCGACTAATGCATTCATTAATGTGCAATTCCTCTTATCAAACCCCACTCATCAAATTATTTATCTTGGCATCTAATGCTCCCACAATATACCCTTAAAAACACCACTTCATAGTATAGCTCATATCGATCTTTAACAAACTTGCACATATTAGTCTACCTAGTAATGATATAGCATCACATCGCCACTCATCAATACATTATCACTATACACTTCATATAATGCTCTTCATTTAAATTATTCTCATACTATCATGATTTCATCATCGTGAGTCAATATCGTGTTTTTTTCCCTTGCACCTTTCATTTCTATTTATATCAACACTCATGTCACGCCATAACATCTAACCATAAAGCTATCATTATCTCACTCTACCATAGCATATATACCCTAGGCTCATCAAGCAATACTCATATATATTATTTCTACTCTTACCACATTTATCAACATCCCATTTCCTCACATGATATCTCCAACAACATGCATATATATATCATCCAGCAACGTTAACCGATCATTCTATTAATTCACCTACTGATAAATCTTTATCGAACAACTTATTACTAGCTCCAATAGCTATCAATATCCCCTTTCGCATAATCTCACCCTACCGTCTCGCTTTGTCTAGTTGAAAATTTCATTAGCAATACGCAATTGAACGAAGTACAATTGA